>VZTO01024503.1:3005-68768 GCA_013400615.1 Syrrhaptes paradoxus | reverse complement strand
GCACTCAATCCTGCTGTCCATGTGGGGTTGGTCCAGCAGAGCATCTGCCAGGTGAGGTTTGAAGCAGACCAGCTTTTCTTAAATCAAAACACAGGCAGGGTGGAGACCTGGGTCCTGCAGCTCAGGGTCTCCTGGGATGCCAGCCTTCCCATGGGCTGTGGTCTTCTTAGCAGAGGCATGACAGGGCATGTGGCAAACCTGGGTTCTTCATGGAACGGGACCTGAAAAAAGAGCAGGAAAGGTAATCAGAAAGATTTATTGTTCCGTGCTCTTGACTGCAGAAGTGACATCTCTTTATCATCCTGAGGCTCCAGGGTTTCAAAGAGCTGTATTGAACGGGAGGGGGGCGTCTCCAGTCTGTCTAAGACCCGGTATTGCTGCTGGTTTTTGTTCGCGCATCCCTGCTGACCTCCCCCACCACGTCCCAGAGCCAGGTGATGCACAGAGGCAAGTCTTTTGCCTGCCTGGAGACAGTCAAGCTCCTGCTGGCCCAGCCTACAGCTCTGCAGGAAGCAGCAGGATGTTGCAGAGCGAGTGGTGGGTCTGGATGGAGCAGGAGCAAGGGAAGGTGGTGGCCCAGTGACCCACCTTCTTTTCCTCCTCTCCTGTGCTTCAGCTCCTCTGATACGTGGCATGGTGCAACAACCCCCATCCCTCCTGTCCTAGCGAGACCCGTTGCCTCTTCCCTTTCCCAGAAGAAATCCCCTGTGCTGAGGGGAGATGGTGGCATCCCATCCCCATTTTCTGCAAGCTCTCTAGGTGTCTTAATAAGACCACCTGGGAAAAAAATATCCCTCCTGTCTGTGAGCCATGGCCACGACTCTACTTTGCTTGCTCAGCGCGGACACAGGGTTGGCAGGGCTCGGGAAGGGCACGGCTAGGCTGCATGCGCTTTCACAGCCTCCCCATCTGGATCATTCAGAGAAGCTTTATCAGGACTTTTTTTTTTTTTTTTTTTAACTTGCCCTGTGGTTGTTTCCAAGAGACGGTCCTGACCCACCACCCCCCTTACAAGTGTTTTCCTGCCATTTCTTAAAACCTCTTCTGGCTCTGGCGCTGCCAACAATAACAAAGCATCGCTTTGTCGATGGACATGGGACAGCACGGCCACGTCAGGCAGGAGACGCTGTTCATAAGAGAAGAATTTGCTGGAGACCCATGAGTGTGTGCCTGCCTGCAGCTGGGACTGCCCAGCAGGCTTGTTGAGACCTGCTCAGCACGCGGAGAGGATGCTTCGTGCCTGGCATCCGGTTGCTTCAGACTGAAACTGCAAAATGAGTAGAACTGAGGGCAACAGACTGATGGGCAAACCCTGGCCCCGCTGGTGCTGAATCAGCAGGACGTTCCGCTCAGCCCCAGCTCCTGCCAGGTTGTGGATCATCCCCCCAGGAGTGCTGTGGTATGACAGCAGGAGCTGTAATTGTCCCCCAGGGAGAGGATGCACATCTCATCTGGGAGGAATGCTGGCCCCACAGGAGATGATGGCATTGTCTTTTGCTCAACTCTCTGCCCCAGGATCCTGTAATTGCTGAAGATGTGCCCTCAGGAGGGGTATCTGTGGTGCAGTGGTGACGAAGGAGGTCCCTGGAGCCAAGCGCACAGCCTGGTATGGGGCACCACACAAGGGACCATCGTCTCTCTCAATGGCCCTGGTGGGATGGGACCTCTGGAGCTCTGTGGTGCAGATGGAAATGATGAGACATCCCAGAGCGAAACAATTCTTCTGGAGGGACGTCTCCATCCTGGGGGTTCAGGGCTCGGCTGGGCTGAGCCACAGCCACCCTGACCACCCCATAGTGACCAGAGGTTGGACTTGAGGTGGCTGCTACCAGCACTAGGGTGATGCTAGGGGGATCTGGCACACGGTGATACTAAAATCTACCCTCAGGAGCCGATGAGAACGAAGAGAAGGTTGTTCTCTAACTGTGATGCATCTTAGATCAGTCAGAGATAAAGAAGCCTCTGCTGATGAGAGCTTTTGGGCACTGGGGATCTTTGTGGTTTAGCCTGTGAGTAAGCGTTGAACTCAGTTCCCAAAAAAGGAGCTTTGTAATCGATGAGTAGGAAACCTCAGTTTCTGGTATGGCCATCTGCAGCCGTGTGTCAGACACGGGAAACCAGACTTGCTGACTCCGTTGCATTGCTGGTGACCTGTTCTTTATCTCAGGATGTGTTGGGGATTTGTGTTATTGCCCACACATGCTTGCTTTCTTCTCTTCTGATTTCCCGTGTCTTTGCTGGATGCCTCCAGGGTGAGCAGACAGGCTCCTCGTCCCACAGCCACCTTCCAGACCCCATCCCCTTTCTGGGCAGGATAGGGGCCAAAGGGTCCTCTCCTCTGTAGCTCTTGCTCCTGGTGACAGTGGGTCTGTGCTGTCGTCTATCTTTCATGCAGAGCATCTACCCAGACCGCATCCTCTACAGCGTCCGTGCCGAAGGCCAGGACTACCTCCTGTGGCTGGAGAAGAACAAGTAAGTGCGGGTTGGCACGGCGGGACAGCCGGGGGAGGCTTGCTTCCCACCCTTGCTGTCAACATTCCTTCTCCAAGTTCTGGCATCAGCACCCTGGTGATGTAAGCCCTCAGACCAGACCATCACTACCCAAATATTGCATTTTTTCTTTCCTTGCCAAACCCACCTGGGGAAGTCATAGGCCCACCATAAGCAACCTGACCAATCTCATCCCCAGAGCTTTCCATCCTCTCCCCAAAAGTGGGATGACTCCTGACAGCCCTTCCCCATCCCACAGGGAGTTGCTGGGGCAGCACTACACCCAGACGCACTATTCAGCCAACGGCACGGAGATCACGGAGAAGCCAGATGTTCAGGTATGGGGCTGGCTTCAGGGAGAGCAGTTGTCCCACTCCTGTGGGGTCCTGCCATGCCAACAGCTGGTGCAGACCCCCTTTACACCTCTCCTCTCCTTCGGTGGCAGGATCACTGCTTTTATCAGGGCCATGTGCAAGGATACACCGACTCAGCAGTGAGCATCAGCACCTGCAGCGGGCTCAGGTAGGACCTCTGACTGCCCTGGGGCACTGCAGCTGCTGCAGCACAGCATCGAGTCTGTCCTCGGTGCATGCCACAGCACTGTGCCATGTCACAGTGAGCTGGAGTGACCAAGCCCTGGCCAGCTGGAGCTGTGCCAATGGAGGGAGAGTTCAGCCCTCCCCTGAGGAAGAAAAGAAGACATCCCTTTTCCTGCTGCTGGTGAGAGCACTGACCTCCCTGGCTTGGTGCCTAACAGGAAAAGCATGCAGCATTTTGCAGCTAAGCTTGGTGGTTTTGTAGGGGGCTGACTCATGGCATGGGATGAGACTGGAAACCTGAGCATAGCCAGAGGTCTGGGCAGGAGGACTTCCCTGGGCAGCAAGGCATAGCTTGTCCCAGATCTGTCCTCTCTTCCCAGTGCAGATCAGACCAAACTTGCCCCAAGTGCTGCAGGCAGCAGCACAAAGGTGTGCTCACGGCGATGTACCGGCTTCTAGGCTGCCAGCATCTCCTCCACGTGCCTTTCCAAAAGAAAAGAAAAGCGTTCTGTGCATCAGGCCAGCTGTGTCTCCCTCTCCCCACTGGCTGCTGGCTGTGCTGGTGATCATTCCTCAAAAGCTGCCTTCGGTCTACCTTCATTTAATGGCAGAAAGCATCCTTGCAGAGTAACCCAAGCCACCAGGCCCATGCAAGGTTGCTCAGTTTGCTATGGAAGATTAATACTCTGCTGTTTTCTTTTTTATGAGATCAGCTGGCATCAAGACGTTGCAAGAGAGTAAGCCAGAGAGGAACGGGTCCCTCGCAGAGGGGTATATGAGGAGGACAGGTGGTCCTTGGAGCGCCCAGGGACCTGCAAACACCTGTTTGCAGGAGAAACACCCGCTAGAGCTATGTGGCAGCCAGGTTCTCACTTTGAGAGCAGGGCTTGAGTCTGCAGCGACCTTGGCTTGCACAGCTTGTGCATACATGGCATATCCTAGTACAGCAGGAGGACAAGATGTGCAAGGGCAGGAGAGGAGACAAGGACAATACAGACAGGGCACATAGGGCACCATACAGAAAGCATCTGAAGACCAGTGCATGCTCAGCAGAAATGCTGTGTTAAACCTGGCCTGGCAGTGCTGGGCACTTCTCCTTGCTGACCACTGCGACATTTCTGCTGCCCAAAGTACAGGATACTCCCCTTGCTACCAGCCACCGATGCCGTGCCATGGTTTGCTCCCTCCCAGCCCAGCAGTGAGTTTCCAGCCTCCCTAACCGTCCTTTTGTTCAGCTGGTGCTTCTGCAGCCTCCAAAAGCAAATGCTATGAATATGTTTGGGGCAGGCCTTGAAGATGGTCAGAGGCTGGAGCACCTCCCGTGCGAGGACAGGCTGAGAGAGTTGGGGTTGTTCAGCCTGGAGAAGAGAACAGAAGGCTCCAGGGAGACCTTCCAGCACCTTTCAGTGCTGAAAGGGGGCTACAGGAGAGATGGGGAGAGGCTCTTGATCAGGGGGTGGAGTGACAGGATGAGAGGGAACGGCTTTAAGCTGAAAGAGAGGAGATTGAGATGAGATATTAGGAAGAAATGTTTTCCTGTGCGGGTGGTGAGACACTGGAACAGGTTGCCCAGAGAAGCTGTGGATGCCCCATCCCTGGAGGGGTTCAAGGCCAGGCTGGATGAGGCTTTGAGCAATCTGGGCTAGTCGGAGGTGTCCCTGCCCATGGCAGGGGGGTGGGAACTCGATGGTATTTAAGGTCCTTTCCAGCCCAAACCATTCGATTCTGTTTCCTGTTGCTCCCCATTTCCTGCCATGCCCCTGGTCAGCTCCATCCTGCAGCACCTCCTTGATGTGCCCTTGGGCCAGTCAAGGTTGCAGGGAAGAGATGTCCAGTCCCTGCCATTGCTGTGAGTTCCTGCACCCTGTACCTCTGCACAGCGATCTGGGGCTTCATGCACGTTTCAAGGGCTGCTTGGGGCTTTCCATTGAGTCTGATTTAATCCATGTGGCCAGAAGGGCCTGACTGTCATGTCCCACTAATGACCTGTAGTTCATTCAAGTTATGGGAAACATGAAGGGGTTGGGTGGTTTCCTGGCTGGGATTTGGCAGCTATAATTTGTATCCCAGACACCTGCAGGGAGTGCGTGTAAGGTCTGTCCTTGTCCCGCTGGATATCTCCCCAACCTGATGCTGTCCTCTCTCTTTACAGTGGGTTTTTCCGGGTGAATGAGACCACCTTCCTGCTGGAGCCGCTGGAGGAGGACATAGCTGGCCGACATGCAGTGTACAGAGCAGCTCACCTGCGGAGGAAGCGCGGCACGTGCCCAGAGGCTGGTGCCACCTTGGAATATGACCATCAACCAAAAATTCCTGCAGCCATGAAGCTTTACCACTGGGTTAAGAATTGCATTGCTTCTCCTTCCTGTAGCTGAGTTTGCAAGAGCCTAGGTCCTATAAAGTCCAGGGAAGGAGTGGGGCCATACTGCCTCTCTTGGAGATGCTCCTCTCCCACATGTTGGTCAGGTACCCAAACATGGGTTGTTCCCAGTGGCCTAGCTGCTGGTGGGAACAAGTCCTCCGCTCCTGCAGCATTAACAGGAGCATCCTCCTACCATCCTACTCATCCTCCTACCCCTTGCGGTCCATGAGGCCCACAGAGCCTCCTTCATGCCTTGTCCTAGTAGCAGGCTTGGTTTTTCCTTGTATGTTGGAAGATGTCTGAAACACCCAGCAAAGTAACATCAGAAAGCAGAGCTGGAAGGCCTGCTAGTCTTGAATAAAATTGGAAGCTGCCCCAGGATCCAACACATTCCACAGGATGGTCAAGTGCAGGGCTCAGCAAGCTGCAGAGCTAAGCCCCTCTTTGTGCTTACTTTCCTCTTCTCTTCCAGAAATTGGCTCCGTTACACAAAGGTCCCCGATACGTTGAGCTGGTCCTGGTTGTGGACAACGAGGAGGTAAGTGGGGTGAGGGGGTGAGCTGGTGCCTGTGTTTTTGCTGTTGTCCACTGCACCAAGGAGGTCGAAGCCAGCCTGGAAATCTCTCTGTGTCCTTCCCGTAGTTCAGAAAACACAAGGACTTGCGCACAGTGCAGAACCGCATGAAGGAAATCGTGAACCATGTTGACAAGGTGAGCCCAGGGGTCTGCCCTCCTCATGCCCAGCACATGCCCTGCAGTGCCAGCATGGGTGTGAACACAGTGGAGGAGAGATGGAAGGTGATGGAGCTGGAGCCGATCTCAAGCCCGTAGGTGGGTGTTGCCACATGGTGCCCAACTCCCTTGGCCAATGGGATGTGAAAGTGGCCATGACAAGCAGCTCAGTTCTGGGTCCCAGGAGCATGGTACAGCTGCCTCCCAGCTCTCTCACAGAATCATAGAATCACAGAATGGTTTGGATTGGAAAGGAACTTAAAGATCATCTAGTTACAACCTCCTTGCTGCAGGCAGGGACACCTCCCACTAGCCTGGGTTGCTCCAAGCCTCTCATAAAGGAAGGGGTGAGAAATTTCTTCTCATAAGCCCTGGGAGCACGTCTCAGGCACTCTCAAGTTGGAGTGGTGCTAACGAGGGGAGGGTGATGAATACAGTGCACCAAGGAGGGGTTTCTGCTTGCCTTGCTTCAGCCTCACTCTGTGGTTGTCAGTGTGGGAGCAGCATCCCATCGAGGAGGGAGCACAGAGGTCCTGAGGTAAACTCTGTCTGTGTGGTCACCCCAGCTTGTATTATTTATTGAGGGAGTGACAGAGCTGATATTGCCCAGTGAAGCGGGGTCCTGGGCTTGGCTGCAGTTCCCCAGGGAAGGTGGGACCTTCCCTCTGCTTGTGCGGCTCAAATTCAAGCGCACTCTCTGGGCTGTCTCCCATCCCAGCTTTACCAGCCTCTTCGCCTGCGGGTAGCTTTGATCGGCTTGGAGGTGTGGAGCCACAAGGATAAAATCGTGGTCAGTCCCAACCCGGAGGTGACACTGGACAACTTCCTGCACTGGCGGGAGGCAGAGCTGCTGCAGAGAAAGCCGCATGACAACGCCCAGCTGATCACGTAAGGACGGGGGGCCACCACTTCACCACCCTCGCAGCCCTGCTGCCACCCGGGCCACACGGCCACAGTGGCATCTCGATCCCACAGGGGCATAGACTTCCACGGTACAACCGTAGGGCTCGCCAAGAAGCTTGTGATGTGCACGAGAGACTCGGGCGGTGTCAACCAGGTGGGTCTTGCAGCCCGGGCATGCACTGGGGGGCAGCAGCAGGCCCACGGTCTGCACTCCCTGTGTTGTATTTTCCAGAGCGATTCTCTCCTCCACTGTTCTCCAGCTTTCCCCCTCGGCAGCCTTAGGGCTGGATCTGTCCCCCAACATCTCCAACCCTTGAGTGACTGACCCCCAGAGAAGTGTCAGGGCCGCAGGGGAAGGGTGGCTGTGGAAACCCAGCTGGGTGCCTGTGGAGGGCTCTGACGTCCCTGAGCCCTGAAGAGCCTCCCAGAGCAGCTCCACGGACATGGTGCTTCTCCCACCACTGCTCAGGCAGTTGGGACTTGGTTTGTGTTTGCTCCTTGGCCATCCTGGCTGTGCTCCTCAAGTAGGTCATCCTTTGCTGGAGCAGGAGTCGTTGGTGATGCGGCTGTCCAAAACTATCACAAAGCATTGTTTCAGGGTAGCTGCTATATCTAAGCTCACTTACACCCCTGAAAGCCCAGTCTGGAGGTCTTATGGGGCCATGAGACCAAGTCCAGCTTTTGTCTTTTACCCCATGACGATGCTGTGGAGAGCGTCTGAACCACACTGCACTTCTTGTCCAACAGGACCACAGCACGAATCCTATTGGCGCTGCATCCACCATGGCTCACGAGATGGGGCACAATCTGGGGATGTCTCATGATGAAGACATCACTGGCTGCCGTTGTCCTGTCCCGAAAGCTGATGGAGGATGTGTCATGGCAGCGAGTGTTGGGTGAGTGAAGGAGAAAAGGGACTATCCCTGGGCAGCAAATATTTCAAGGTGTCCTCTGCCACTGTCCTGATGGGATGAAGCCTGTGAGATGGTCAGGTTTGGGTGGACACTTCACTTGAAGCTGCACTTTAAAGGTCTGTTGGTGCCTTTGAGTCTGTTGGTGGCCCTCCAAGTTTCTCCTGGGGCTGGTGGGTGCGAGGGCTGCCCGGCTTCCATCTCTGCTCATAACTGCCTACATTTTGTGCCCCTTCAGTTTGGTTTACCCCAAGCTCTTCAGCCGCTGCAGTGAGCAGGACATGTGGCAGTTCCTCAGGAACCCCAGGACCAGCTGCCTGCTGAACATCCCCAGGGCGGATGAGCTGTACGGGGGACCAGTGTGCGGGAACCAGTTTGTGGAGCGGGGAGAGCAGTGCGACTGTGGCACGCCAGAGGTAGGGACAGGCTCTAAGAGCCTGGGAAGGAGAGTGGGCAGCAGGGACCTGAGACCTGTCATTCAGACTCAGAAGTTGTGCAAGCCTCTTCCCTAGACATTGTGCTTTGCATGACTCATCTTCCCAGTGTTCCTGGTGCTTCTGCAGAAAAATAACTTGAGGTGGATATTTGTTAACTTGGAAAAGTGCCTTCCGCTTGACATAGCTGGCGGGAATTTTAGCAGGAGTGTGCCTAGGAAAGATGGACATTCACCCAGCATATCCTCCAAAGAGGTGATCCAAGGAGGGGAACATCCTGGCATGTTGTCCTTTCAAGAGCTGTGCTCAGCTTTTCCTCATGACTGCATTGCAGTGGGAGCAAGATTTGAGACAAATGGCCAGGCAATGTCTCTGGGATAAATCCCTGAGTCACAACCCTGCTCTGCGATCTGAAGGGGTGGTCGCCCCTGATGCAGAGAGCACAGAGATTCTCCTGTTTTCTCCTTCTTGGAGATGTGCAAAGGGGCTCTATGAGAGAGCAGGGGCCCAGGTCAGGTCCCATCTTCTGAAAAGCCTCTTCTGGTCCTTTGGTTTGGCGTTGGTGATGGGAATAAGGAGGCAGCAGGAACAGTTCACACCTGGGTTGATGCTGTGGTTTTGCCCCGTGGTTTAGGAAAGGGTCTTTCAGGGGGCTTTCTGGAAGATTTATGTCCCTCTTCTGTCTTGCAGGAGTGCTCCGACCACTGCTGCAATGCCACCACTTGTCAGCTGAGAGAAGGAGCTGAGTGTGCTCAGGGGGACTGCTGCCAGGACTGCAAGGTACTGCCACCGCTGGGGGACCAGCTTGGCAGGGAAAAGCACTGGTGGGCACATAATCCTGCCTCCTGCCCCACACTCCTCTGGAGCTTCCCAGTAAAGGCAAAGTGTGGCCATAGCCCACTGAAGGACCTCTGTAGCAGCCAGCCCAGAGCCAAATGCATCCAATTGTTTGAGGGGGAATCATAATTTTGATTTGATGCTTTTGCTACACGGACAGTCGGCATCTTGGGCTGGAAGCAGTTGCAAAGTTGAAGCAGACTCTGTTTCCAGCATCCTGGAGCCCAGGTACCCTGGCTCTGTTAGGTTAGGTGTGGGATGAAAAGTGTTAGGCAATGTTCGTAAGAGATTAGTGTGGCCCATTCCTGGTCCAAGAAACCAATGTCCCTCTTCTGCTCCGTTTGTCCAAGAGAAAGTGATGTTACATGCGTTGGTTCCTGCACACAGGCAAAGAAATGCCTTGGTGTGAAGAGATAAGGCTGGAAGAGGACCCGAGACAAGCCTAGACTAAAAGCAAAGCACAAAGTGTTGCCCACAGGGAGAGACTGAACTATGGGAAGGCTCAGTCCAAGGCCTGACAGTGTCTCCGTCCTGTGTGGGAGCTCAGTCAATAGCAAATGTCTTTGTGCTGGAGCTGCACGAGGTGCCGTGTCAGGATCTGTGCAGTGCCAGGAGACGTTTTGAAGACCACACCTATGGTGCCTGTGTGGATCTGGGGAAGCAAGAGCCTGGAGTCAGTGCCGACATCCCCTTTTCCATGTAGGTGAAGGCTGCGGGTGTGCTCTGCCGAGCCAGCAAGAACGACTGCGACCTGCCCGAGCACTGCACCGGCCTGAGTGCCGAATGCCCGGAGGACGTCTTCCAGGAGAACGGCATCTCCTGCCAGAATGGCAATGGCTACTGCTACAACGGGGCATGCCCCTCGCACAGTGAGCAGTGCCGTGCGCTCTGGGGCGCAGGTAACTGCTCCCCCACCCTACCCAATCTCCCTGCCCCATGTGCTGGGTGATGTGCCTGGAGCCCAGGGCTTGGGTGTGGCTGGGGTCCCCTCCTGTGTCCCTCACTGCAGCACTGTGGCTGCTGACCCTGCAGCATGGCCACTGGATTGCTGCGGGCACTGTCTGCCTGTCACCCTTTCTGTGTGTCCCGCAGAGGCCCAGGTGGCTCCCGATGTCTGCTTTAAGCACAACAGTGAGCAGCACCTTCACCTCCACTGCCTCACCGAGTATGGGAAGCAGCCCTGCAGCCCCAAGTGAGGAGCTGGGGAGGGGGAGTGGTGTCCGCCTCCGATGGCAGCACCGCGAGACCAAGCGAAGCTCCCCAGCCCTGTGCAACCCCCGCCGCTCAAAGCCACTTCTCCTGCAGGGACGTGAAGTGTGGCACGCTGCTGTGCCTGAGTGACAATGCCAGCCCCATCCTCGGCGGTGGCTCCTACTCCCTCTTCTTTGGCCGCTTCAAGTGCAAGGCGGTCATCGCCAGCAATGACGCCAACGAGGTGGTGGCCAACCTCAGGCTGGTGCCCACCGGCACCAAGTGCGGAGAGGAGATGGTAAGCACGCTGTCTGCCATGCTCGGGTGGCAGAGGGGATTGACCGCCAGCTGTGGGGACCTGGGGCATCCTCAGAGTCCCCCTTGCCTGCCCCCAGGTCTGCTATGCTGGGCACTGCCAGAACATCCTGGTCTATGGCAACAAGAACTGCTCAGCCAAATGCAATAGCCACGGGGTATGCTGTGGGATCACCCTCCCCCAGAGCAGCCGCAGGGCCTGGGCAGCAGCCTTGGCCCCTATGGCGTGTCTGCCACCCTGACACTTCCCTCCCTCATCTCAGGTGTGCAACCACAAGCGGGAATGTCACTGTGAGCCAGGCTGGGCAGCGCCCTACTGCCAGCAGAAGATTTCGGAGATGACAGCAGGTATTGCACCCCCTGCATGCAGCTGGCACTGGCTCCCTCGGCCCCATGTGCCTGGGGAGGGGGCTGGCACCCTGCTGCAGTCCCCACGGGGTGTCCCCAGTGTGGGGGATGTCCTGACACTGACGGGTCTCCGCAGGGAGCAGCAGCGTGGTCTTGGCGGCCGTGCTGGCCGTGCTGGTGCTCTCTGGCATCCTGCTGGGCAGCGGCGTTGTGCTCCTCAGAAGCAGGCAGATGGAAAGCTTCCAGAAGGGGTAATTCCCCCCTCTTCTGCCCCACAGTGGGGCTGAGCTGAACAGGCTGGGATCGGGGGGTGCCTGGAGCAGCCCCTCATCATCCCCATGCCCCACAGGAGGGCTTCCAGCAGGTCTGCTGCCGGCCTCGCCAACCCGCTCTTCCAGGAGGGTGGCCGCACGCGACCCCCCCGCCGCCAGCTGTCCCACCAGGATATTGGCCACCCCAACCTGCTCAGCAGCACGGCGGCCCCCAGGGATGCCCGGCCTCTTGGGCCCAGACCCCCAGCCCAGCAGGTAAGGGAGCAGAGCGGAGCCCTGGTGGGGGGCAGCCCTGGTGGCACGAGGAGCAGGCGGCCGCTCACCCCAGTGCTTGCTGACCTTGCAGACACCGGTACCAGTCCCCCAGGTGGCATCTCCAGCCTCCCCAGGATGGCCCCTGCAGGTAACCACCCCTCTGAAAGCCACCGCTGCCTCGTGGCAGGGTGGCCCATCCTTCCCATGGCTGGGGGCCACTCTCAGACCTATCATCCCCAGCGCTTCCCTTGGCCTGACCAGCCCCAGATGTGTGGGGAACACCTATTGGGTGGCCCAGGTGGCTGATAACTGCAGGGGACCCTTCCTCTGCCCCCCTGTCCCCTTCCGGGTCCCTCCTTGGTGCCCAGGTGAGGGACTGGGATTTCTTCTCTCTTCCCGCCAGCCGAAGCCGAAGCCACCCAGCAAGCCACTCCCGGCACTGAAGAGCAAGGCGTCATGCCGTGGCAAGGGACTGCCAGGACCGGCCCTCCCTCACTCCCTGCTGACACCTCCCTCAGTCTTCCAGCAGGGTGTCCCCCCAAAGGTGGCCTTGAAGCCACCCTCAGCCAGGAGGTGACCAAGGATGCTCCATCCGCCACCATGGCTGAGGAGGTGGTTGCTCTGGTGCTTGGGTGGCACAGCTGGAGAACTGCCGTCTCGATTCTGACCTTACTTGAATCGCTCACCGGACCCTCCCCCGGGTGGGCACCAGTGTTTACAGATGCTTGAGTTGTGCCTTAACAGACTTTGCAGCCTCACAGCCAGCCCAGGGAGAGCCATCAGCTTGGGCTTCGTGAAGTGACCAGGAGCAGGGATGAAGCCAGCTCTGGTTTTGAGGCCAGCCCCGAGCCAGTTCAAGCTTTCCCCTGCCCTGGGAGCTGCTGCCTTCTCTCCCAACATCCTGAATGTGTCCTGCTCCTCCTGCCCCTTCTCTGCTGGGCCGACAGCAAGAAGCTCCTGGCATCGCCCACCGGGCTTGTTGGGGCAGGAGCACTGTGCTGCGGGGACCGTGCCCTGGGGCCACCAATCCCCTCTGGGGATAGTCACACAGGGGGTCTCACCAGGGGCTTTGGCAGGTCCAAGCCAGGCTTGACTTCCCCACTGGGCTGTTATCTCTGAAGTTATCACTTGAGTTACTGTTCTCCTGAAATTGAATTTCCTGGAAGACTTTTTACTGCAGCTGTTAACTTATGACCCTTACATGACCACTTTGAGCCACTTGTTGTGAAACCACGCCTCCCCCTTTTTGATATAATTTAGGTTGAAGGCTTTTCTATCAATAAAGACTGAAGGAAGTGGTGTCGCCGGGTGTCTCTTGGCAGAACGAGGCAGCACAGGCAGTGGTGCAGGAGGGTGGCAGCAGGCAGGGAACTGCCCACGGCTCAGGGTCTATCTGCCATGGGTGGAACCAGGAGGGAGAAAGGCTCAAGCTCAGCTCCCAAATCCTGTACCAGAGCCACAGGGGCCAAAGAGCAGCACTTCCTGACAGTCACACAGAGCAAGGCTGTCACTGGGGCTGAAGGACACTGTAGTGTCCCTGTGACCCCTTGGCACACTGTCCTGCTGGTCCTCAACCCCAGATACCAGAACAGGCCCCGGACTCACTCTGCAACTGAGCACTGGCTGCCATGACTCGCACCATCAGCTCCGCTCCCATCACCCTGGTCCAAGACCAGGATTCACGCTTGCAGAGAACATCCGTCTGGCTCAGGGACCAGCCCACAGTCCCCAAGGATGCTGCATGCACTGTTCCCATCCGTGCAACAGGGCAGCTCAGGAGGGATCCAAGGGCCAGCATGGCTCAGCTCCCACCCCAGGCTTTAGAGGATGACAGCAGAAACAAAGCAGGGCTGTAGGTGCTGCCCTTGCTGCTCAGCTCCACCATCCTGCAGTTTTCCTTGGGCGCAGGCTGCTCTCAGGGTGGGCTCCAAGGGTGGCTGTCCCTGCAGCTGGAGACATGCAACTAGATGCAGCATTACTGCAGGGTGAGAGGCACAAGGTGTCCTTCCATGCGCCTACAGCGATACTGGCCCTACGACACATAAGGCCACCAAGGAAATGGTAACAAAATAATTTTATTCTGCTTTATCAAAAGAACCTAACACTGTGCATGTAAACTTGAACATAGGTATCGTGTTTCCTTAAAGGAGGCGCAGATCCAGTGGTAGACCCCTTGAGTCACAGGAGCAGACAGGTCTTTTGAATGGAGAGAAAAACCAGTTCAAACCCCCCTTCCCAGTTGCACCTACGTTCCCACTTTGCAGCTGCCAGCTCAGAGAGAAGCAAAGCCCAGACTGCGGTGTTAAAGCCATAGCGAGTCCCTTTTCTCTTGCACATCGACTCAGGCTTCTTGGAGTGGTGACCGGGGAAGCAGAGAGGGGTGGAGGTGGCTTTTGCAGAAGGCACTGAGCATCACACACACGTTGCTGCAGGACTTCAAACCGCTGGAGCATCCCCCAGATTCCCTCAGACCACGCAGGCAGGAAGTAGCTAATGCGCACCCAGCCAGAGCACAATGACATTTTGCCAGAGTGACAGCCACTAGTGGCAAAGCTGTGCATCTACCTGGAGGGCAGCAGGATCCAGGCTCAGATCCAAAGTGAAGCAGCCACTCCTGCAGCCGCCTGGAAGGCTTTCCTGCTCCCTGCCTGGGGATCTTGCTCTCATCACTGCAGGAGAGTTGTGAGCTGCCTGGTTATTGCTTCTAATGGTTCCCCTCACGCCCTTGCTTCTTATCAGCTCCACACTGGCAGAACCTACCCTGTCCATCCAGCCTGATATCCAGGGTTTGATGCCCAGCCCCAGCGAGTACCACATGGAGACGAGTCTATATCCCCACCAGGAGCACTTCTGTTCTAAAAAGCCTGCTTTTGTCTCAAAATTCAACCAAAGCTTCTGCTGCTGGGGTGAGGAGAGGCCAGGTGTCTGCTGCAAAGCACCCGCTGCAAGACAGCAACACCGAGAAGGGGCAGAATCAAAGATACGCAACTCCACTGGCTCCTCAAAGCCCTTCCCACAGGACAAATGGGATCTTGCAAGTCAAAGAGCACTTCCAGGAGACATTTCAGACACCACTGTTACGAAATATGTTCCCATTCCCTCTCTGCCCCGGTCCCCTTCCCCAGGGGTGGCACTGCAGGGTGTAATGCCGTGTCTGCCTGCTCCTCTCCTGCCATCAGCTCTGGGCGTCAGCTCCACCTTGCCCACTGGCTGAGCTGCCTTCCAGCGTGACACATGGACATCCTTCCTGCTCCCCTGCCCACCAGTGTCCTTCAAAGGCTGCTCTGCAGCAGGAGGGCACCAGTTGCCCAACACTTTGCCAGGTGAAGACATGAACCTCCCCATGCAAAAGCTCAGCTTAGCACTTGTCAGGCTGGGATCTGCAAGGCTGTGCCACAATCCCTGTGCACCAAGCGTGGACAGGGAGAACTGGAGAACTCCTGGGACAGCAGCACCCTTCCTCTCATCCTCAGAGCATAAGGAAGCATGCTCACCCCACTACCTATCTCCCCAGAAGCCAGGATTGGTTCTTGGCTTCTTCACTGGGGCAGGGTCCTGGTCCCCGGCTCCTGCCACTGCTGGTTTTGAAGAGGAGCTGGTATCCTGGAGCAGAGCACAAAGCGGACCTTGTGAGTTTGCAAACAGATGAAGGAAAGCAAAGACCACCTGAAACTGCTGCAAAGGCCCACATTCACGTATCACCCAAGCTGGCCAGCAGCAGGAGAAACAGCGCCAACACACCCTTGCTCTGTCCCAGAGATGGAGGAGATGCAGCCAGGGCAAGAGCTGAGACAGGGTAAGGCACCGAATGTTACCAGACTTCCACTGCCACCCTCAGAGTCAAGCCACGCAGGACAGGAAAACAGCACTGGAAAGGCTGAAGCCCATCCAAAACTCATGTGGCGAAATCATTAGCAGAGGTGAAGTTCAGGCCATTCGTTTTGGGTTGAATGTTTCACCAAGAGAAAAGCTAAGCATGTCCCTCCCCTTGCCACGAGGCTGCAGATAGCACCAGGGACAGAAGATCACAATGTCACCACCATCCAGCCAAATCCCTGAGTGCCACCACCAAACAGTCAGGGACAGGGAAGCAGGACGAACGTACAGATATCCCAGGCCGGCAGAGGAAAGGTGGTCTGAGCTTGCAATGGGTTCAGAGGCAGGCAACACTGCAGTGCTGCCAGCTGGGGAATGATGTCACAGCTCAAGCTCTTGCCGGTTGCTTTCCCAGCCATCATCTTCTGGCATTGTCACAGAACACGAAGAGAAATAGGTCCTAGAAACAAGCATGTGCTTGCAGGCAAACACAAGGACAGAAGAAAAGAGGAAAGAAGATCATACCAGCAGATTTCCCCTCTGAGCAAGTCTCTTTCTCTCACCCTGCCGTGGCACACAGGAAGCAGCGGCTGGATATATTACAATGCACACCGGGAGAAATAACCATCCTGCTAGCACTGCTTGCAAGTCAAAATCCCTGAAATGCAGCAAAGCCCCAACCAGTGATGAGAGGACCAGCAACACTCCCCACTGTGGCTGTTCAAGCACACACAAGGCAAGTCTCACTTCTTCCTGGAGCAGCAGATTTTGCACTGGGGAGCAGTGATGCTTCACCTACTTTGTAGCTGAGGTGCTAAACATCCAGTGCACTGCAGAGCAGGGTCCCTTCACTCTTCTCTTCCTCACTTTTCCAGTTCAAAAGTTCAGCCCCTTTTCCCTGGTGAAAAAGCCTACAATGAAGGCTGGGGTCTGAGCAATGATTGCCCAGCTCTGATCCCAAACAGCTGCTCAGTGCTCCACGCACTCCAAAATCTGGTTTAGGGTGCAAGATGAGAACTGTCCACTCAGCTGAAATGTACTCCAGTCAGTCATGGGCAGCCAGCATGAAGATCTTGCTTGGAGAGGGGGAGTTACAGAAGCCTATTACTTGCTCCAAGTTGTTATCTAGTGCCACTGCCTAAGGGAAAGAAGGTTATGGCTATGCAGATCCTATTCAAATAACCTGTTCCACATCAAACCATTCCTCACCAGGCCTCACCCTGAGCAGGAACACACAGCCTCTGCCAGCCAAGAAGAGTCCGCTCCACTGGAGTCCTTGAGGAGATAGTGTCAGTAGAAACCAGCCTTGGTGTCCACAAAGTCAAGCTTCATCGGCAGGACAAAGGAAGCCTCTTCACTCAGCAGGGAGCACTGGTGAACGACCCCCATGCAGCAACATAGCACTCAAAGCCACGTCTCCTACCTCCAGAGTAATGCTTGCTAAATAACTGCACCTACTGCGGAAGGCTTTCCTGGTGTCTGTCTTTTAATATTCCAGTATAGGCATGTTAGTACAGGGTTATCCCTCATTTGGAAGCACCACATTTAATAGGGGAAGAAATGGAAGAGGCAGAGCACTTGCAATGTGTTGCTAGAAGAAAATCAACCCAACTGCCACCTATACACAAGATGTCCACACATGCACTGCATCTGCCCCAACAGCACAGGGCAACATCCCCATTCACAGCTGGGCAAGCTGTTGAGCTATACCGGTTATCTTTTGACCTCCGTCAGCCAGTGCTTTCCTCTCCTTTGAGGTGGCTTTCTCCAGAGGTCTGTGGGGTCTCCTGGGAAGAAAGGCTGGTTTCTTGGGCAGTCCTCAGACTAGCTTGCTGGAAAGCACAGGAATCCAGAAACACGTTGGGGATTCGGTCACCAAAGTACAGCTTGCTGTTCGCAGCTATCGCTTGGTATTTCATTAATTCCAGATACTCGGGGGTAAGTTTCAGCTACAAAAAGAGAAAACAGAGGCTGTAAGAGACAACCTTCTTGCATCATCAGATTTCATCTCAGGCAGCTGCTTCCTGGGATGTGCACTGTTAAATCAAGTGTTTTTCCAGTGCTGCCCACCTGAACCTAATCTCCTGTGCAGAGGAAAAGAATAAGCAAGTCCTCTTCTGACCAGCTTTCAAGTGCTCACCTTGTTGGAATCAGCCAGCTTCTGAGCAGTGTAGTACTCTGCATCAGCTTTGGCTTTCTCTCTTGCTAGGAACGCAGCATCTAACACAGCAGCAGAGGACAAAAGGAAAAGAAGCATTAGCAAGTGAACAGTCCCATCACATCAAGTACCTGAGCCTTTGTCCCACAGGTACAAGCTGACCCAGGTGCGCCCATGGCACACATACCTGTGCTGCTGGCTTCTTGGAGAGGTATCTGCAAAGGGAAGGAATGATCCCAGCACATATCCTTGCGCTACTGCACCCTTTATTATTTTGCAGGACAGTGATGCCTACCAGTCTAAGTGCTGAGGTTCCTCTACCTGTCACCCACCCTTAGCTGGAAGATGACCCCAGCAGCATAGTTACCTTCAATCTCAGAAATTCGCTTCTCTGTTTCCTTCTCCATAATCTTCTGTTGATAGTGAATCCTGGCCACCTGAGCAGTCTTCTCTGCCTCTGCAATCACAACAGGCTCAGTTCAGACATTTGCTCACTAGGGCCTGAGCATCAGCACCCTTACCCCAGCATCTGGTCACAGAATTTGCCACACCAGTAGTTTCCTCTCTGCTGCCTCCCCTTCTGCTTGGATCCTCCAGTGCCAGTTTGTATGCCAAGCAATACAGTTACTGAAAGGAAATAGTGCTGATGTTTCTTGATTTGCACTGTCTGACATCCCTTTTACAAGGGTGAGTCCCCCTGGCACAGGAACGTTTAGCTTCAAGCCCAAGCAGTTTTTATGGCAGAGCTCTTGCCCTGCTGTAGAGGAAGCCCCGCTGTAGGACAGAGGCATCCGCTGCCATGGGGAGAGAGGTGGGATGTATATACAGCAACACAGTCAGATTTTCTAAATGACTTAGTGCAGCCTGGCTGTGCCCCCTTCAGGGAGCTGCCAGCAGTGCAAGACAACGTCCCACCCTGGCTTACTGAGAGATGTAGAATGGAAATTCAGTCTGGCCCCCCCACCTGCTAGTATTCCCAACGGGTGACGTACCAATGAGCGCTTTCTTCCGGTCTGTCTCTGCCTCCTTCTCTACTACCTTCTGCTTCTGGGCTGCGATCAGCAGCTTGGTCTTCTCAGCCTCCCTGCAAGGTGAGAAAGGACATTATAGGGAAATGAAGCCGGGGAGCAGCTCTGCAAACCAAGGTGTGAGAAGCCAGTGGGACCAGAAGCCGACTAGTTGCCAGCATCATGTCTTCACAGCCTCCAGCTGTATGAGTACACACATAGTCAGCAGGTCAAAGGAATGGATTATTCCCACCCTGTTTGGCACTGGTGAGGCTACGTCTGGATGCTATGTACAGGTTGAGGCCCTCAGGATGAGAAGTGAGTCCAGTGTAGGGCTACTGCAGATGTGGGGTGGGGGCCAGGGCATACGAGGAGAGGCTGGGGGAGCTGGGCTTGCTCAGACAGAGATGAGGAGGTGAAGGGGGACCCACCTGCATCTCCCCCTCCCCAAAAGGGTCCCTGAGGCTGGACTCTGCTCAGAGAGGCACAGGCAGAGCCCCAGAGGCACCGGCATAAGCTGCAGCATGGGAAATGCCAGCCAGTCCCAAGGAAACAGCCTATCCCTTTGTGAGCGGGGTGTCCCTGGGGCGGGGGAGTGAGCGGTGGGCATCCCTGTCCCTGAGGATACCCTGACTCACCTGGCCACAGGCCCCAGCAACCTGCCGCAGCCGTGGTGTTGGCCTGCTTTGGGAAAGGGCTTGGACAAGAGATCTCCATGGATATGTATGAGACTAAAATCTGTCTGTAATGCTGTGAGTTTGCTGGAGTGGATCTGATGGGTGAGACATCAAGACCCCTGAGCACGGAATTCAGTTTACAGGTCTTTTACAAGTTCTCTACAGCACATCAGTGTCTCTTCTACATAAACTAATAGGAATGTACCTTTGATATGGACTATGTACATGCTAACAACCCTCTTTGTGAACGGCGGAAAGGCTTTTCAAGGTGAAAGAACTATGGAAAAGGCGAAAGAGAATGCACAAGGTGCGCCTAGCTAAACACACACTTGACTAGAGCCCACCTGCCACCTTCTGAGCATCAGCTAAGAGCTTTCTACTAGCATTCTGCCTGTGCTGGACCCTCAAAACCAATTAATACAATTCTATGTACAGCTACTCACATAAGCTCAAAATTTCTTCGGATGGCTTCTGGGATTTTGGGTTTTGTAACACGCACAGCCTGTTAGAAAAAAAGTGAGTATACTTTAAATTAAACACTTCAATGTGAGCTGCATAACGAAGAAATATCTTTTCAAAACCAGCTGTAGTGCTGTGGACATCTCCACATTGATCCAAGACCACATATAATGGCTCCAAATCCTCTTGTACAACACAACTGAGCACAGCCACACTCACAGAGGTGCCTTACATTTGTATTTCTGTCTTTGTACCCTTTATGGCATCCAAGTGACCAAGTAGGACCTCTGGAGTAGACTTCTGAAGAGGTCCACCACCTTTGTTAGAAGCTTAGTTCTTCACTTCAAAGACTCTTCAAACATCACCAGACACCACTTCCCAAAGTACTGCTCAAGAAAGGGGCTCACAAACACAATAAAATTAAATTGCGGGAGCGCGACTTGCAAAACAGAGGCAGGGCTATGAGCTCAGGAATGGGTTCTCCAGGAGAAAAAGCTTGCAAAAGTGACCATGCAATGGGAGACACAGCAGTGAAGATGGAAGAGCAGCAGGGCATAGGTAGCAGGTGTCGTTTGCAACTGTGGATCATCAAGAGTGATGTGCACCACAACTTGGGTACACGTCAGAGAGAGCTACTAAGCTGCTCTGCAGAGGTCTCTCACTGAAATGAGACGGGAAACACCTCCTGAGGTAGCACCAGGAGCTACTCCTGATCAGCCGGTATGTTGCGTGGCTCATTACTGAACTTTGGGAGATGCGTATCAAAAGCCCATGGCCATAAGAATTGCTTCACAACCTCCTGCTCCATCTCCACTGTAGATCTAAGGCTCAACCTGCTGCTTCTCTCTGGGATCAGTAAGTCTGTAAAGAACCAAGAGGCTTCCCCAGAGGAGAACAAGATATGGACATGTCCAGGCAAGGCTCTGTACTCAGTGAGGAAAGAGAACACTTTCCATGTGAAAGGCACACTGGCCCTGGCAAACATCCTGCCTGGAGAGAAGGAGCCAGCCTGTCATCAAAGCAGGATGCTTGGGAATCATAAAACGGTTTGGGTTGGAAAGGACCTTCCAACATCACCCAGTCCAACCCCCCTGCCATGGGCAGACAGCTCAAAGCCTCACCCAGCCTGGCCTTGAGCACCTCCAGGGACGAGGCATCCACAAATTCTCCGGGCAACCTGGTCCAGTGTTTCACCACTTCTACAACATTTCTTCCTTTTATGCAATCTAAACCTATCCTCTTTCAGTTTAAAACTATTGTCCTTTGTCCTGTCACTACAGGCCTTGGGGAAAAAAAAAAAAAAAATCTTTCTCCACCTTTCTTATAAACCCCCTTTAGATATTGAAAGGCCACAATAACATCCCTCCGGAGCTTTTCCTTCTCCGGGCTGAACAACCCCAACTCTGCCACCTCTGAAGAAGTGAAGAAAGCAGATTTATGGAACAGAATACGCTTCAGTGAAAGGACTTCTCTAAGCTCTTACCAGAAGCAAAGCCTCTCCAAGTCTCTAGAAAGGTACCACATGCAGAAAGCTCACCTCACCAGCCACTGCTGGGTGTGCAGGGGGATATTCTTTCTACATCCATAACACCCCCTGCACAAAAACAAAGATTGGTTTCCAGAAGTGCAGCTTTTCCAACACAAGCAAAGATTCCTCTATAACTGGGAAAGCCACCAGATCTTCGAAATCAATCTCCACTAGCTGCTTCTTTTTCAAGCCAATGGTTCAACCTATTTAACAGTGAAATCTATTTAAATCTACTAGATGGAAACACCACTGTGCACTGTCAATATTTTTAACAATCAAATGTTAAGGCATTGGGACATGCTGCGATTAACTGGCTGAGTAACAGCTTTGCAAAAAAGAGCACGAAGGAATCAAAAGACATGTTGTTACTATAAGACAGCATGTTTTGCCTGTGGCCAGGAAGTCCAGCCACATCCTGAGATGTGCTGGCAAAAGCTCAGCAGCATGATGAAGGCAACTGTAATTCCAGTGTGGGGAACCCAGTGTAACGGACACCAACAAACTGGAAAGCCACTGAGATGGCAATGTAAGTGCAGCAGAGAATGGGAATAGGCTGATGGTACAGTACTTCTCCTCTCCTGTTGATCCTCCTCCTCAAATATGAGTGTGACAATTGTCTATTTCCAGTTTTTATGGACCTCGCTTGACCACTGTCATCTCTCAAAGATAACAGTGGTTCCACAATGGTGTGAAACTTGGCACCCTGAGATGCATCCCACCTGCTTCCACAGACCTGCTCAGATGTCCTCTCTACTGCGGGTAACGCTTCAGCTCTGCAGACTCTGCTGCTAGGGGTAGGAATGGGGAGCCCAAGGGCAGACCTTGCCAGAAAGAAGTCAAAGGAGGCACCGAGTGTTTCAACCTTTTCCATGTCCTTGGTCACTATGCCCCCTGTTCCACAGCTTCCTTGGCCAGCCTTTTGCTGTGGAGGCACCTCAGAAGCCCTCTGTGTTGCCCTACACAGCCATCATTAGGTCTAAGCCTATCTGATCTTTGATTTTCCCATCTCTGTCCCCACGCTCTCAGTTCAACTACCTTTATTGCTCCCAGCTCATCTATCCATCCTATACCTTTTGTGAGTTTCCTTTCTGCTTTTTAGCTCCGTCAGGAGCCCCTTGTTCACCCACATCAGTGTCATCTCACCTGCTTGACCTTCTATGTTTTGGGGTGTTCTTAGCAATGACATGGGGCCTCCTTTACTGACCATGGCAGTCTTCCACAGGACCCTGCACATCTCACACAAACCGAATTCTGTTCTCCTTAAGCCCAGGCCCTTAATTCTCTTCACCCCTCTGAGGACCTTGAGCTCACCACCTTACAGCTGCTGCAGCTCATACTGCTTCAGACTTCACGTCTAAACCAGTTCTTCCTTGTTTCTAAAAGGTCCAGCAGATCATCTCCCCCAGTTAGCTTTCCTCACCACTCCCAAAATCTTTGTTCAACACTGTTCAAAAATATCAAAAACATGGCTTGCACCCGGCCCTATTGCCCCTCCAGCAGGCACTGAGGAAGTCAGGGACCCCCATGAGTACTAGGGCCTGTGATCATAAGGATTCCTCTGGTCTTCTACAAGCTTTACCTATATCATCTTCCTAACTTGGTGCTCTGCGGTGGACAAGGACCATGTGGTCTTTCATGTTGGTCTGATTCTTACCTATATTGGCTCTTATCTCAGCTGTTCATCATCCATCCCAAAGCAAAGCTCCACATCATTTGATCCAGTCCTTTGCAGGCAGCACTGTCCTCAGACACTTCTTACTATCCACTGGCCACCACTTCTCTTCAGGCTGTGGCCACCATTCCAGTTAGGAAAGAACATTCTGCATCAGGCAATGTGGAGGACTTGTGAAGGTTTCATACACACCAGTTTTAATAAAACTAGAAATAAATGCTATAATTCCCTCTAACAGCATCTTTTCAATAATGAGTTGTTCTCTGTGTCACTTCTTTCAAAAATGAATTGTCGGTGATCTCTGAAGTACTCGTGTACAAACATGGTCTTCAAGAGGAGAGCATTATGCACAAATATAGAATTATTTCCCTTAGAGTGCACAAAACAATTCAATTCTAGGTGCACTTCAGTTAACCTGAGTTACACAGCTGCATGCAGAAAAGAAAATGAAAGCTCAGCTCTTCATGGAAGGAGCAATTTATTTCCTGATGATCAACATAGCAGAGATGTACATTGAGGCACAATTTAGTGGAGACAAAGGGTCCAGCTCTGTTTTGAAATCGAACAATAGGAACACAAGGGCAGGATTACAATGTCTTTTAAGTAGTAGAGGTAAACCACCTTCCTCACTAGTTATGGGACCTCTTCAAACTGCTCGTCTGGTGAGCTCAGTTTGGGCTGATGCAGGAAGGATATCCTTCAACTTTTGATAAACAGTGAAAATCGGGCATGCCAAATTGAGATGGGATACGTACAGTGAAGATCAAATTTAGCTCTGTAGTTAAAGCTCCCAGCAAAGAGCCAGGAGCTTTGCTTATGCCCTTCTATACCTTGAGATCAAAAAGGGCCTTTGCATATGACAGTAATTTTGATCAATGATAAACTTTTGCAGGAAATCTCTCTGCAATGTACAGTGCAAGTTAACTTGGATATTTGGAAGGGCAGTGCCATCTCAACTTCTTTGTGATAAGACACTGAGTGTGGTTTACCCTCAGCAACACAGAGCAAGCCTATGCACAAATAAACCACAAAAACAGTATTTATCATAGTATTTCACATGCTGTCAATGGGAGGCTTTCCTGCCCTGCATGCAGCCAGCCAGCCTAGCTAAATGTGTCAACAAAAATGCCAAAACAGATTTGGTCTCACTCTTCCCTACAGGGGAAATTTCCATCCTAGTCCTTACAAGCCAAAGGTATGTGTTTCCCAGTTGGCTGCCCTGCACTTCAATATGCCAAAAAAACAGTATGCCTCATAGCCCTGCTAAGACTAAAAATTATTTTCTAACATCAGACATAAGCAGAAAATTATTTAGGATGTAACACCTTTCCCTGTCTCTGGTAGACATGCAGGAAAAATGAAGGTATCTTCTTTTGCAACTACCTGTAAGAACTGTGCTGGCACACCGGAGCACCCAGCTCTGTAGTGGTGCCAAAGGGAGTCTGAAGAAAACCATTTTCTTGCCCTTTGCAAATTAAATGCAGTACCTGCACGTCCATGGCCTAAAATATCCTTTTCTCTGTCCTGCAGGTCTTCTCCTAGCATAAAACTAGTGTTTAGAAGCGTCACTGTCATATCAACCATCTTCATCTGACAAACCTCAACTCAAAGCTCAACTATTTCACGTTATGTGGAAAACCAAAACAAGAAACCTCACAAATCTCATGAAAAGTGAGCAAATTAGAGGTGGAATAAAGAATAATCATTGTTAGGGAATGAACCTACCTGGATAGTGAGACCCGGTGCCATGACATTGAGATCCTTCTGCAGGGCCAACTTCAGATTCTCGTCTATCTGATCTGTGTTTGGAGGACAAGAGAGAGACCACTTAGCTTATCATCATTTCTCCTACAGCTTGTGTGGCAGAGAGTCAGTTGGCCTTGAAGAGCAGGTATCTCTATGGTGTAAGAAAAAGATGCCTTTTGAGATTATATACTACGTTGTTTCCCCTCCTATGCTCCCCGAGAGCCATGCGCTACTGTCTTCAGAAAGGTTCAGCTATTGATGAACTCATGGTATCTGAGCTGACGGCAAATGTCTTTCAGCATCTCAGCAAAAAAAAAGCACTCAGAACCTGTGGTAGAAGTTTATCCCTTCATAGGTGGGCCCACACCAACCCCGCTGCCAGCAGCAAGCTCTACCTTATGTCTCTAGGGACCTCCAGGATCCAGGACTTACTACTGAAGAAATGCATTTTGTCACTTCCAAGCTCCACAAAGACAGCTCCACAGAAATGGCCAGTTATGAAGGGATTACGCTGCATGTACTACCAGGAAACTCCTCTCTTGACTGAAGATATTCGGCCAGTCCCAGTACAGCACTCAAAGACTGACAGTCTCTTAATATTAAAAGTCTGACAACTTTTTATCTTCCGTTAACCCATGTTCCCCTGCTCTGCCACTCAAGAAGGAACACGATGCTGTTATGTCTTTCGGAGCACACATAGGTACCAAGAAACAGGACATTAAAGTTGCTAATTCCTGAACCACTGCTACCCCCTTGGGAAGAACTAGAGCATTGCAACGAACTGAGAGAAGATCCCTTCCAGCTCTCACTCGCTAAAAACAGCCAGAAGGAAGCTTTTAAAGTAAAAAAGTCAATTCAGCAACAGAACAGGGGCCTAAAAGCAGAAGCAGACAAGACAAAACCATCATCAGAGTGAAGGCAGTGGGTAGAAGACTGCGTGCCCAAGAGCAGAGTAGCTACTTTGTGCATCCAGAATTCAGTCCTAAGTGGAAAAAGACTGAAATCAAATTCCCATGTGGAAAAACAAAGAAATCTGAATCATTAAAGTTACGCGGGAAGCAAGGTATGGATATATAGAGATGGATTCTAGATTGCAACTCCAGCACAGAGGCTGTTTGCTCACGGGACCCTGCTATAACATATTCCACAGCAGAACAGGGAGATCACGTAGCCCTTGGCAGAGGCATCCAGCTGCCATCCACTTACCGAAGAGCTCAATGTACACTTCCTGCAGGGTATGGGCGCTGCAGAACTGATTCAGCTCATGATGAATCTTATTGAAGATCAAGGTCTTATCGTAGTCTGCAGTGTAGTTTCTCACAATATCGTACACTGAGGAAGCAAGAGAACTATCACAGGTCACCACTGACATGTCTTGCTTTCTGTAATGCCACAACTGCAAAACAACAACTCAGGGTACAAGGAAAATAGTGCCACGCTGCAACAGGTGCGTGGGGCCTCCATCCCTGGGAATTTTCACTGCTTGGCTGGACAAAGCCACAGCTGGTAGTGAGAAGCCTGCGGCGAGTCGAAGGGAGGTCAGGGAAGAGACCTGCACAGGTCCCCTCCACAGGTGCTGCTGGGATTACAGGACTTCAAAGAGCAGAGTAATTACAGTAAGATATACTGCATGGTCCTGTTTTATGATCTGCATCAATGAAGGAAAAAACAGGTAGGAACAGATAGTACTATAAAGTGAAAACAAGTATAATTACCACAATTATAACATGAATTCACTGATCAATACCTCAGTGACACAAGCATTTTGCGTTCACCTGGAAAAAAAAGCTGTCTGGTTCTTTGGTTTGGCAGCTGGTGAACTAAGAAGGTAAGAAGCTTCTATGCAGGCTTTGCCTTTGTAATTTCCTCAGGAATCGAGCTGGCAAGCTCCTGGGGGCTTTGTCCTATGTATTTAATTTCACAGATCGTCAGCAGCAAGAAAGAGGACTGCCTTCCTGTGTGATCTGATCTAGGTGTTCCTGCTCTGGCAGGGGGATTGGACCAGATGATCTTTCGAGGTCCCTTCCATTCTCTAACATTCTGTGTGATTCTGTGTCTGTGTATGCTTGAGAACCCATCACATTTATAAAGGTACAGTGGAAAAGCAACCCTAGAATTTATTTTCATCTTTGCAAATCTGTGGCTCTTTGAAAAGCTTGCAGACACACATGTGAAACTAAGTGCTACAGTACTGGGAAACGTTAAGAATAACAAGACACAGAAAATGAAGCTTGGAAACCAAGACTGAACAGCTACAGGATGAGGGAAGACAGTAATGGTGCCGCTTGTTGAAACAGGACAGGAAATACCTGCATATGGTGCCAGTTTATTCACAACTTCTATTCGGTCAATGTAGATCATAACGCCACCACTGTAAGTGAAAAAGAGAATTCACAAACTATTACTGTAACTGCCAACAGTGGTCCGTATTTAAAGAAAAGCCATCTTTTTCCCTCTTTTACTAAATTCTACTAAACCTACCCAGAACAATTCTGACTTCTTGAGCACCTTGCAATAAGATGTCAGCAAACCCCAGCTTTGTACAGGCTGTTCCCTTTCTCTGCATAAACCCAAAGCATGCTCCAGTAAGTCTGTGAAGCACTTTGTCTTCACTTTGTTATCTCCTGCTTAGCCAGCAAAAGGAAAACGTTTTTGAACAGGAATGTAGCTGCAACTGGAAGAAATGGGGAGTCCACGACAACGAAGGGAAGGCACCAACGACAGCAGCAGAGCAGACACAAACTGCAGATGCACCTGCAGCTCTTCTAGGCAACAAATACATTTTAAATAGAAGAGACATTGGTTTAAGTTCATGCATTAACTAACTCAAGCAGAAAGGCCCCTGTCAGAGAGGAAGAAACAGCACACATGCCTGGGCACGTGCGCGCGGTTGTGCTGTTACTGAAGAGCTGTTTGCAACATGACGTCGATGCAGGGAACGTGGATTAGAGTCTGTTACGTGCTTTGTTTCTTCTTTTTTAGCAGAAACAGTTTAGTGACAGTTGATCCCCAGCAGCAGACCTCACACATTTCCAAACATAGTCTCTGGGGTGTTTTAAATCAAACATATCCCCCACAACAAACTTGGTTTCTTGTTTTGCAAATCATCACATCTGGCAATTGAAATGTAAGTTTGCAGAAAAATCACCTGAACTTGCCTGTGTCCGTGCTTTTTTAGGAAAGGTCTCCCAGACAGAACCAGCATTTGCTCTGCAAACCTGCCCACTATGAGCTAAAAATATTGGTGATGGACTGAACTTGTCTGCTGGAAGTGACAAGCCAGCAGAAAATATATTTCTGGCTAAAGAGAGACTTTTTTCCCCAGAGAGATACTAAATCTCTTTTTCACTCAAGATTTCTCTTTAGGCCATGGTCATTCTTGCTGGTTCTCTCTTAAGAACCATGACTATTCTATTTAAATAAGACAGGCTTACGGATCCTGTATAGGTATGCCAGGCTGCACAAACAGTTATATTGGCATGGAGTATGTGTTTTTTCTCCATCTCACCTGTTCTACTCCAACTGTCCCACCACATCCAATTAAATGACTATTTATCATTGCAAGGGACGTCCAACAGCACTTCTTGTGACGCTCTGAACCTTTCATCCTCGTGATTTGTTCCAGTCGCTTTATTACACCTCCACCAGATGCCACTCAGAGCCCAAATACGCTGGCCACCTATTTCCCCACTGAGGGTTGAAGGTTAAACCAAGCCTACAAAGCACTTGCACTGCGTTTTCTATCCAGCTGCTGGAGCCATCCTCACTCCACCTCGTGGCAGTGGGGATGGCCCTCTGCACCTCGCTGCTGTAAGCCCAGGAGCCAAACTGAACTGCAACACTCAGATGTCACAGTAGGCATCTGGGACAAGATATCCTCTTCACTGGCCTAGTCCAGAAGATGTAAGTAAACTTCTGCAGGGCAGGAGATACTGTCCTGGGCAGTTTGAAGACAGCTGCTCTGGCAGAGCATCATGCACTGATTTAGGACAGTTCACACACCTTGCTGACCTGGAACTGAAAATACTCTCATCACATACAGCTGCTTTACCTGCCATTTGACCACATCCTGGTTTCAGCTGGGACAGAGTGAACTTTCTCCATAGCAGCCAGTGTGACGCTGTGTTTGGGTTTGTGCTGAGGAGAAGCTGATCACACACTGATGGGCAGAGCTGCTGCCAGGACAGTCAAGGACTTTCCAGCTTCTCTGCCGTGCCCGTGTCTGCAGGGGCAGGAGAAGCCGGGAGGGAGCACAGCCCCAATTCCCAGCCCAGGATTCGACCTCAGGTTGAGGACTGAGACCCAAACTGGCCAATGGTCTGTTCCACCCCATGCCCGGCATGGCCAGGGTACGGGTGAGGCTCTGTCCGGAAGGGCTCTCTCTCGCTCTGGGTCACCCCTCTCTCAGGGTCATCTTGGTCTCTTGGGACACTCAGGATCTTATATATGTTCAATTATTGTGGTTTTCGAACTCTCCCTGCGCTGTGATAATTAGCTGGGAACAGGCTGAGCCTTGGTCATGGGGTGGTGAGCAGTGTCACCATGTGTCACTCATTTGTATATACTACTATTATCATCATTATTATTTCCAATATTATTGCATTTTAGTTTTAAACTCAAGAACTTAACTCCCCACGAGCCTCTTTTCCCTTCACCCCTTTAATCCTCTCCCCATCCGCAGGAGGGGGGAGGGAGAGCAGAATTGTGTAAACCTACAATAGACACCAATGGCTCAAACACTGGCTCAGACGGCTCCTTCCATTCCCACAAGCCACTAACCACTCCCAGAACATCCTCATTCACCAAAACCTGCTTCTTGCTGGACACAAGGCAGAGCAACTCCCATGGGGAGATTTCAGGTGCTTGCAACTCTCCACTGCAGGTTCTGGAGCCTTTCTAAGACTGCCATTTGCAGCCTCTGCAAGGGCTACTTGCACCCCCCAAGGTCCTCATGGCAGAGCTGCTCATGAGACTGGCCAGGTGGAGCAGCACCATGATGAACAAGCTCTTTGGTCAGGCAAGAGAGGAGCAAGAAGAAACCCACAGGAAGTCTGAAAGGAGGATCAACACATGGACTGTGTGCGCCTGGGAGAAGCTTAAGCATAATTAGGCAGCAACAGTGCCTAACCTTTACAGGACAAGGTGAAAGTGTACAGAGGACTAGTGGGCATTTCAGTGGACTTTAGAAAGCCTCAGACATTCCAGGATTTGAGCTTATGCCAGGCCAGAAGAAGACAAGGAAAAAGCTGAAGGACACTGCCATAAAAAAGGGGCCATAATAAAAGACAAAGGTTTAATGCTTACTGCTAGAACTGACCACAGTCAAGACCAGGCCAGGTTAAGGAATCACAGAGTGTAAAAATCGGGCTTAAAGGTCAGATTTGGTCTGCCTAGAGATAGAGGAATTAATGCAATACATCCACTTGCAATATTCATGACACATTTTTCCACACGAGTGGCTAATAAACAGGGACCTGTCACAGAACAGCATTCCTCCAGAGCTCCGTCTGCGATCCTGCCAACAATCTGCAGCAAGAACACAGGATGACTCGCCCATCTTTGCAAATAAATATCTAATGCTTGAGCAATATTACTGCTCAGCGTCCCGATTATTTACTGTTTCTTGGCATTAAAAACTTGTATGATATTTAGCATGATTCTTTCTGCTCGAGTTTATAAGAAAAATGCTACCTACCTAATTCTCTCATGCAATATTTGCACAACACCATTTTCAACCCATTTATTGTATTTCATAATTCATATACTCCTGAGTATATTAATTCTCGATTAATTCTTTGAGTCAGTCCTTTAGAACACTTTGCTCTTCTAAAACTAGTTTACTGAACTGATTTTTCCACCAATTTTTGGAGATCGGCAGACCTACCACGAGGAAACTGCTGAACTCTCCAAGGAACTATGTACACGTTTCCTCGTTGGGGAAAGCCAGAAATCTGAGACACCAGAGGCAATTCACAGCTTAGAGCAGATACATATTTTAGCTGCTGTAATGAAATGGTTTTTGTCTCTGGGGTGACAGCTGTTTTATGAAAAACAGTCACCTGGCGACAAAGTATTTTAAAATCCATATTTAATGTATTCATTTAATGCTGTCAAGTATAAATGGGACAGGTTAAGGCAGAAATTGGGGATGGGACACCCACACAGCCATTCAGAAGCTTCCTAATGTAGATGAGGATACAGTGAACAGGAATATAAATACAGTGTAAGAGAAACCCATCCTTTAAAATCTGATGGTTTAATATATAATTACAGAAATTTGAACTGGTTAAGAACTCTTGTAATGAACTTTGAAGAACATGGTGAAATTTCAGATTTGGTCCATTTGTCACATGCTTTATTATGGAAATGAGGATTCAAAGCTTTGGAGTGGAGTAGCTGCAGACTTTGATTCCAAATGCAGCAAATTTAAAGGCTCCTGCAGTAACACCTCAAAACCAGACAGGGCTACCAGGACCTTTGGTCTGAAGTGTATTCAATTATTAACTAAGAACTGCTTCACCAGCTGTTTGGTGTTTTAAAGCATGTTTATTACCTGTAACTTCACTGCCACTTGTATTGCACAACACTGAAATGTAGCAGGAGCTTAATGAACTAACTATACAGAACTAAAACAGAATATTTTGCTCCAAACTCACAGATGCGCAGAATGGTTGAGGCTGGCAGGGACCTCTTGCCCAGCCTCCCTGCTCAGACAGGGTCAAAACAGCAGAGTTTAATTTGACCGTGTTAGCGTGCCTAAGACGGTTAAACTTCAGCAAAAACCTTTGCCTGGTGTGTTGAGAAGGTGTGCAGAACAGCAGCACACCAACCCCAGCACAGAGATGCGATCCACAGGTGAAGCATTAACTCCTATTTATGCTACTTATAAGCTAAAAGTTACCATTAAATGCACTGCTAAAACTCTGATCACTTACTTTGAACTGTGCCATTTAAAAGACACAGATATGGAACATAATGGGTCTTACTCCTTCCTGCAATTCCTTTTCATTTGACCTAGACTCTCCACCTGACCATGAAGCCCAACAACAAAAAAAACAAAAGGATTGCTGAATGCCTTAAAGCGAAAAGACAAAGAGAATCATCAGTTTTGTTTTTATCCTGAAGAAACAGATTTGGTCATCACTTTAACTTGTGAATGAAGCAACACACCAGGATCTGCAACTCAACAAGCCCTCTCCTTCTGTTACTGCTGTGTTTGTTAAAACTATACACATCTGTGCCGACAAAAGGCTCAGCTTCATTATGAAGCAGGCAGGTGCCACCATGCATAGGATTCTTCTTTATTCTTTCCCCCTCTCTCTTTACATCAGGTAAAATGTCAATTCCAAAAACGCCCAAAGGATTCCAAGAGATTAATTTATTGAGCTGTTTTTGCAATGAACCATCTCCCATCAGGAGCATTCCCATTCACCATTTACTTTTGTCCACTGCTGGGGTTAATGCTCGTATTAGCCACAAGATTCAGACTAGAAATACCACAAAGCAGAGAGAAGATGAAACAACAAGCAATGGGCCATCAGAGTAATCAAGGGAAGAAACCAAAAAAAGTCAAGAGACTATTGCTATAAATGCAAATACTTTCTGAACATCAGTTCCAGCAAAAGCAAGAGCACTCCCTCCCATACCTCCTGCTCCATTATTTCCCAGTGTGATGTATGTATGTATGTATGTTTGGGACTAATTTTAGGGTACGTGTCTTTACTTTTCAGCCTCTGTGTCACAGCACTGTACGTGATTAGCTGCAAACTACATCGTAAGACTGCATCTGATCATCATCAGAAGAAAAATTAAAACATACCTTGTCCCACAAGGCACGTTTTTCACTTCATCGGTCTGCAACGTGGTCTAAAATAAAAAGACAACAAGTGCTCACAAAACCTCTCTGTTCTCTGGGAAGATCACGCTGGGTCCAGACCCTTACAACCATTACAGAGGAATACAGAGACAAAATGCATCCTCTGCCTCCCTCCTGACTTTTGCAGGTGCGGGCAGAAGATAAACTTTTCAACTGCCTTTTAGGAGAGAGAAAAGCAGCTATGCTCATTTCCTGACTCTTGGCTCCTGCAGCACTAAGGCCTGCAGCTCTCCTAGAAAAAAATTAGTGCCATAAATACAGACATGCCCTGTCCCAAGCAACATTCTCCACACACGCACGTTGCAGGGACTCCACCAGAAGCACAAGTCCCAGCGCACAGCTGGGTCTGGCACCTACGACAGAAGGAACCAAGGGCTTCCCAGGAGCTGCTGCTCTGACCACCAAGTTCCTGAGCCCCTCTGCAAACACCAGTTGCCCAAGTTGCCCCCACACAGCGATATCCCTACCAAACACCTGCTCCCCTTCATCCTCTTACAAAAGGAGGAGATACTAACCTGCACAGATTTGAATGTGGTAATGAATGGCAGCATGATGTGGTAGCCTGGTCCGCTTGGACTAGTTAACAATGCACCACCCCTATAGAGAGAGAAGAAAATGGGGAAAAGGTTCAAGCAACTGGAAAACAGTAAGCGCTGGCTTTGAGAGAGCATGAGCACACCCGAACTGCCAGGGATCACTGCTGCAGTAGTGCAAATTACATCACTCACCTGCACTAAATTTGCCACCATTTCTCCTTTAAAAGGATTGACTCCATGACACTAGCCTGCTGCAACTTGACAATCATTTGCTTCAGTCCTAATTAACTTTTAGATAAGACACATATTGCTAAATTCTTCCATCATCATAACACTCCAAAGAGCTTTATGACCACAAATTTTCCTCTCTAAATAGTTCCCTGGTAACCATGGAAAAATCCAGCAGTTTGGATTTCCACAAGGCACTCGGCACAGGCCCCTACCCAAAGCACAAAGAAAACCCCCAGTCTCTCGTGTGGGCTGAGAAGTGGTTAAAAGATAGGTGATGGAGGAGAGCTCCTGCAGCATCCTGCAAAGGCCTGTGCTGTTCAACACACACTTGTAACTAAAAAAAAAGCACAATGCAAAAGAAACAGACCCATGATGGTGAGTGCAAAGGGTAGAAAAGACAGGACATAAACACAGCAGAAACAGCAAAAAAAAAATAAAAAAAAAGGCAGAAAGGGTGGTGGTGAATTTCTGTGTTCCTTTATTCAAATTTGAAGCAAACTCTAGTCAAGAGGCAGCACTTAGTGACTGTGACCACTCCCTGTCGTGGATTGACAAGGATTTGCTCCACTGGTGCTATCCAGGGCAGCTCCAAGCACCAGGCAAAACTCAGCCCAGAGCCAGGGAGAAGACTCATGTCAAAGCAACAACAAAGCAGGTACCCTGGCTAGCCGACAGCCTCGGGACAGAGGCGATGGTGCTCAGTGTATCAGGGAGAGATCAACAGACATGAAAACACTGGACAGACCAAGAGCTTTGCTCCTCTAAGCTTTGAAATCCAAATGGTGACCCAGAAAAGGGAAGGGAAGGAAAGAGAGGGAAGAAAAGCAACTGAGGATTCAGAAAACCTAAAAACTCGGGGAAGGGTTCTGCACAGAGCAGGCTACCCGGGCCCACACCGTTTCTGGTGCCAGAGCGTGGAAACAAGGCGCTGTGCCCACCGCGGGGTAGAACCGGGGGGAAGCTGAGGCGGGAGCCCGGGCCAGGGTGGGGCCGCGGCTGGGAGCGAAGCCGGGGGCGGGTCGCATGGTACCTGTAGTACACGGCCAGGTGCCCCTCCTCAACCTTGTGGATGGCGGAGTAGAGGAAGAAGAGGAGGAGTCCGGCGGCGGCGGCAACTGCGGCTCCAGCCTGGGCCATGCTCATCCTCCCTCGGGCACCTGCGGGACAGCGCTGGGGCAGCCCGGGGCCACCGGTCACCCCCCCGCGCACACGGGGATCCGCGCCCCCTCTCCCTCTCTCCACACAACCTCCTCAGCTCTCGGCCCAGAAAGCGCGGGACAACCCCCGGAGTCCGCACCGGGCCCCGCCGCCTCTACAGCCCCTCCCTCCGCCACAGCCGCGCGGCTGACGAGACCCGCCCCCCCGCCGCAGGAAGGGCGCGGGCACGCCCCGCTGCACCCCCTCCCCCGCCCGGTACCTCAGGCCGCTCCGTGGGCAGGACCCCCCTTCCCCCCGGTACCTGCCGCCGCCTCCGCCGCCGCGCGCCCACGTGCGACCGACGCTTCGCTCGCGCCCCGCCACGCACGCGCGCCGCTCCCCCCACTGCCGCACGGGGCGGAGGGAGGTGAGGGAGCGCGCGCCGCGCGGCGCCGGGCGATGGCGTCACGGCGCGCTGGCCCCAGCCCTCCCCGCAGCGAGTGAGCAGCCGGAGCCTCTCCACAGCCTGTCCGCAGCGTTTATTGCCGTGAATCCCCGTTAAATTACAATCTATACATTCATGGTACACACGGGCAGCAGGGCCCGGACCCGGGCGGCAGCTCTCCTCAGGGGGGTACTCGGCCCTCAGGGCGGCCTCCACGGGGCCGCTGCCCCCCTCCAGCCAGGAGGTTGGTGGTGTCGCTGGGAAGTCCAACGGGGAGAGCGCCTGTGAAACGCTGGGTCTAGATGCGGTACTGCCCACCGCCTTCATAGTGGCTCAGCTGTGGTTTGCAGAGCGAGAGGGGAGCGATGGAGGCCGCGCCACACCCTCACGGGGAGGCTGCCGAGCCCCTGGCAGCAGGCAGGCACGGGGCAGAGGGCCAGCGAGTTGGGCTAGTTCAGCAATCTCCAGTCACAGCTCTGAAAGAGAAGAAAGGAAAACACCTGAAGCGTAGGGAACAGCGATGGAATGTGCAGTTCCAGGGTGGTGACCAAAGGACCTTCAGTACCCAGCATCAGGTTGGATATTAGACGGAGATTTTTCACTCAGAGGGTGGTGAGACAGTGGCCCAGGCTTCCCAGAGAAGCTGTGGATGCCCCATCCCTGGAGGTATTCAAGGCCAGGCTGGATGGGGCCCTGGGCAGCCTGCTCTAGTGGTTGGCAACCCTGCCCACAGCAGGGCAGTTGGAACTCCATTATCTTTAAGGTCCTTTTCAACCCAGACCATTCTATGATTCTATGATCTCTTCTCACAATTCTAACCTCACAGTTTCACACGCCAGTTTGCCCCCGATTCAAAATCCCAGTGCTCAGGCATGTCACAGGCTGTACGCGCTTCGGAAATTACATCTTGTGCCTGCACAAAGCCTGCTGCCAGGGTTCCTAGTGCACCATGGGACATACTGGTAGTGCAAGAACACAAATGTGAAAGAAAGAAAGGCTCCAAGTGAAATGTATGCAAGAACAGAAAAAAAGGTTCTTTAGTTATTAATTAAATTTTTCCTCTGTTTCCCCCCCAAGTGAACTGGACAAATCCCATTTTCTGCTGCTTTCCTGTTGCCTAAGCTCCATCCTCTCATGCAAGGAAAAGGGGAGAGAAATGAAATGTAACAAAACAGGTGCCAACCTGTGGAACGCGATTCCACAACAAAGAATAATTTTCTGGGCTAAGACATGTCAGAGACAGATGCTGCAGCTTGGAATGAGATACAGGAGATGAGAGAGACATGGGTGATTAACAGGTAAGAAGCCTGTCATGGCTTCTTGTCTCCAGCCACAGCAAGAAGACAAGACAGAAAATTGTATTACACCACTGATACCAGTCCTGTCAGAACTGAACAAAGACAAACAAAGCATTCATCAACCAATGGATGAAGACCAGGGTATGTATAATTAAGGCTGTTTTCTGCACTAACATAATTACTTTGCCTTAATCAGTAGGTAATTTAATTTCCCCATTCATGTTGCTCAATCCCTTGCTATTAGTGTCATCTGCAGCTCCCACTAATAAGTTTTCATTTCACCATCTCAAATAACTTAGTAACTCCAGTAAACTCAGTTCACTGTTTACTATTATTTATAAACATGAGGAACTAAAAATGTATATAAATTATAAGAGCTCCATTTCATCAACGGCCTCCATTTGCCCAACCTTCTATTCCTTGTTATTTCAGCAGTTACAATTGGTAACTGGTAACAGCTTCAACTTTATCCCTCAAGAATGGAAGTTATCCCTAAGGAGACCTTTATGAAGCTCTTTGAAAATCAAAGTTACAGCATATCAGCAGATCTTTGACTTCTTTACAGAACTGCAATAAATTTGTGAGAGAATCTCATGCTAACAGAAGCTGTATTGACTCCTCTCCATTGTAAACAGGTCAATCGACATGCCTAATTGTCCTTTTCTCATTATATCACAAATTACCCTGTTTAAGGAGTTCTCCACACCCTCAGAGAACCCTGCCTTGGCTCTTAAAAATCAGGCCCTCAGAGATACATCCACAGACTTACCATCATGCTGTTGTTCTGCTCCTGTCTCACCTCCTGCAATATGCTGCTAAAGAGTTCAAGATAATGCAGATTCTCTTCTATCACATGGACAAAATTTTCCCTGCAAGGAAGAGAAGGCGTAAGATGCCAGATTTAAAACACAAAGTAACATCAATGTCAAAAGGCTCTGCACTGGGGAAAAAAACAAAACAAAAAAAAACAACAAACCAACCAACCAACAAAACCTCCTCCAGATTTACAGGAGTTCTCTGCAACTGCAGGAGCTACTTTGTAGGGCACAAAAACATGCCTTGAGGTGGCATCTTGCAGATCCCCACCCTAGAGGTGTGGATTTCCTTTCCTTCCCTACAGAAGAACTGCACAAACCATACTGAAATTCAGCCTTTACAGTACCTAATAAGTAAGCCGAGTACAAGGGGCCCAAAATTTGTACAGTGAAGGTGTGATTCGAATCTGAGTGATAGAAAGGTACCTTGCTCAGGAAAGCACCTACTGAAGGGTGATCACCCCACATCACTCAGGCAAAAATTGCCCCGCAGCAGCAAACAGAACAGAGGAAGCAGAAAAGGCTGCTCAAGATGGCAGAAAAAAATAATCAACTGACTTCCAGCAAAAGCCTTAGAAAATCTGTATCTTCAGAACCTAGGTATGTCCCTGGTCACCCAAAAAAGAAAGAGATGGCCAAATGGTTTGATGCCAATGTTCACAACCCCTGCCCAACACCCCATGAAACCAGCACTGCTGTGGATCGAGGGCTGAGCAGTCTTTGAGGGGCACCTTCCCTTCTGTTATGCTGACTGGAAATAAAGTTGCTAATGAAGTGAAGAGAAAAATCCCTCAGCTCCTGACTACTCTTGCTCAGCTACAACTAGCTGAGAGAGGGGCCTTAATAACTGAATCCAAACCCAAGACAGAACAACATGACATGGAAGAAATTAACAGCACAGTGCTAGCTGATGGAGATCATAAGCTTTAGCCGAGAGTGTTATGTGGAACTTGCTCAGGACCAGAGAGCAGAGGTTTCTGAATAAAGAGTTCAACTTAATTCCTGATTTTTTTAAAGCATTACTAAGGATAAAAAAACCCCAAACAGATATTGAACCAGATGGATTGCTTAGTACTGACCCTGACTTTAGACCTCTGTTTGAATTAAGACTTTTTAAAATCACTGAAGCTGTTAGAAACACTAAATATGGCCCAATTTATCTGTGACTTTCACCAGAACTTGGGCATGAAAAGAAACTACATTTTGGCTCAAAATGTCATTGTTGCATTTTTCTGTGGTATGGCCAGAGTAAGTTACTAAAACTTTAGTCAAGAGTTGAATGATGTTGTCTTTAGAGACAGTCTAGCATGCCAAAACTCCCCCTGCCCCGCATATCCAGAAACCACCACATGAGGTGCAGACATACCCCTCAGGCCACACTGGAGACTCCAGCTGCAGAGGACAGGATTTCAGAGTGTACGCGTACAAAATGGCTACCCTGACTTCTCTGCAGTGGCCTCCTTTCCCAACAGCTCTTACCCATCTTCAGGAGTTGCCATAGACGACAGAGGGTGAGGTACGTTCCCTGAGGAGCTCTGTGGGAGCCACGGGGCTGCTGGATTCGAGGCTGTCCCTTCCAGGCTGGAGCTTACCAGCGATCGAGAAGAGCTCTGAGTCTAGAAAAAAAATAAATCAATCTGCTGTGATGAACAATGGAAGAGTTTAGTCAGGCTTAATTATTTTGCATGCAAGACTTGCGGTTAAATGTATGAGCTGTTTGTAACAGACACACACAATCCAAGGCTGTGCCTGTAGCTAGCAAGTGAGCTGATGCAACCCTTCGCAGTTCTGCAGTAGCTGGCACCAAATGTCTCTGCATGTCAGCCACCCGTGTTGCACATGACATGGCTTCTACACTGAAGAATTAGAAGGTGGTGCCATGTCCTCAACTACGAGTCAGGCCCAGCAGCAACCCTCCTGAGAGGAGAAAGGCGTACATGCTTCCTGTGCTGACTTCAAATGCAGGCACATAGAAATGAGATCACTTCAGCTGTACAGTCACTACTGTCAATGCAGAAAAAGCAGTGTAGTCTTAAAGCACCTTAAACCAACCAGGAAAGCACCTTATTTTGTTTTTGCCGCACTAAAATCATGACAGGTTTAATACATCAGGCTGAAGTTCACCTATCCCAGTGTACGCCCTCCAACAGCAGCCAACACTAGACATTCAGGGAATGTAAGAACAAGGCACATGGCACGTCTACTATTCCCACCATCATCCATTTGCAGCTCAATGACTTATTGGGACCAAGGAATGGTCCCATGAATTTGTCTACCCCCTTTCTAAACCTGTGTCAACTTTCAGCATCTCAAACTTCCCTCCCCTACAGTAAAATCAATCACTGCGTGGACATTATAACTTTTTCATTTGTTTTGAGCTGCTCTCTTCAGAATTTCATTTGATGTCCCCTGGATCCTATGCTGGTATAAAGTGCAACCAAACAGTCCAAAAGCTACTTACACAAGCGATTTTCAGCAAATGCCATATCTCCCTTTGTCTTTTGCCCTGCATCTGCATTACTGAGTTGTCAGCTTCCTTGATGTCATTTAGAGCCAGTTCAATCTTTGGAAGCAAGTCAATGATCTTCTGCTTACAGCCCAAGAGCTTGCTATAATAAAAACCAAACACAAAAAGTTACTTTCCAGCTTGTGTGGCTATATGTTCTGCAAAACCAAAAGCCTAACCTTGGGATTCATGAAAAATTCTCGGAGAACATCCTTTTCTCTTAGCACAGCACTGTGGCAGCTGCAGGTGCAAAACCCACAAGACTGGAGGGACCCCTGGACTTTTCCAAGTCCAGTTAAGACACAAAAAAGCACGTAGATGAGACTACTATTAATACCCACAATATAAGCTCTTATTTGAAATGCAAAACTTGATCCTGATGACAATGAACAGCACAGCAACTCAACCATGGTATTCAGTTAATCTTCTCTGGTTTGTGTCGGTCTCTGTGGGCCAACCATACCAACTTTCTTTATGGGATCTACTAAACATAAGCCACAGATGAAAATTAAACATGCTTTGCTGACTAGTGAGACCTGCATTACGACATTTTTTTCTGAGCTACTTGAAGAATTAATGAACAAATCACTGTGGTATCTTCTCAGCTGTTACATAATTTCTTTTTTTCCTTGGGATTTTAATCCCAACCTAAACACTGGCAGAATTTGTGTCATTTTAAAGTGAACTCTTGGATGCTAACAGTACAAACCATTGCATTTTCCTCCCGTTCCCTATTAGCTATATGTTTTTTAAAAAGTAAGTAGAAATTCAAGAGACACAAAGGAGAAGAATTAATATTGCCATGAGAAACGTATACCTGTGGATGGAGCTTTTGGGCTCTAATCTCCATGGTTCTCCCTCTCCTGTCCTGCTACAAATGCAGCAAGTTGTATGTTTTTTGCTGTTTTTTTTTGTTTTTTTTGGGGGGGTGGGGGGTTTACATTAAAGTACCTGAGGTGGCCAAAGAGCTCCTTGAGAACTCGGTCTTGGCTCTGTACTGTCTGCACTATGATCTTCACCATGTCCGTGCTGTCGCTGTAGGCATGATCTGGAAGGCCCATCAACCACCACATTAGTAAAACGCTCTTCAGCAAGGAGCCACTCCAGACACAAATACCCAGAGTCAAGGAAAGATTTGACTTAACAAATGCAGTCAAACAAACTGAAACACAATAAAACATCTTAAAATCTGTCACAATCTCTCATTAAGTACAGCTTTTCCTTAATGTCTCTTCTGTCCGCAGCACAATTCCAGCCACTCTTGCTCTTGAGATACTGGCTTCAATAACACCGCAGGTAGTTGCCAAATGCACAACTAAATCTTTCTGCTCAGCAGTTACAATGTTCAGAACATAACAGTCCCCAAACAAGGGGCTCCATCCAGTATAATTAAGAGAGAGGAGGAGAGGGAGAAAATAAATCACCATTGAGATGGAGCGATGACAGAGGAACAGCAGTTCTTCCCATGTCTGGGGGGAGTAAAGCAATAGTACTGCAGGAAGGAAAAAAGGCAGAGAATGCCAGAAGGCTGACGTGTTCAGGGAAGATGCTGCAAAACTGAAAACCAAAAGACAAACCCATGAATCTGGGAGAGCAATCTGCTCAGCAAAAAGAAGAAATCATCTTAAGGTACGCCCTGGAGTCTGGTTAACTTTAATACAATCATTTACTCTCTCCTAAAGAGTATTTTCTGGGTTTGAGTTCAGAAAAATTAGTCATGGGGTACAAGTGTGTAACAGTCTTTGAACCACCTTCTTCCGTACCTGGAGGTCTTGTTTTTAATTGCTTGTACAGGTCTATAGCTCTCTGTTCCCTTTGAAAAGAAAAAAAGGATTCATATATGTATCAACAAGCAGGTGACTCAGGATAAAAAACATTACGATTAGGTTATGCCTTGCTGAACCCTCATACATCGAAGCTGCCCCCTTCTTCTCCAGCTAGTACACAAGTATGACATTTGGAACACAGGGGTGGTGTTTCTGTGATGGAAACCAACTCTGCCCTAAAAGCTGACGCTCTTTTCCTCTGATTATGCATTTTTCTCTCAGATAACCATACCAAGTGGAGGTTATTTTGTTTTAGATTTTCACGTGGCTCAGCTTTGTTCTCTTTCTGTAGCATCCTTATTTGTGAAACTTCATTTTTGTAACTACAGGGACTTGTGCACAACTGCTTGAGAAAATCTTATTCCTGTTGTGCATTTTTTGTCGGAATTTTACAGTGATTATCTGCAAACGGAGACAGCTGCATCACAAACAAGAGGACAGTGTTTCCTCTTCTTCCCATTAAAGAAAAGTTACTTCTTTCAACTATTTCAAAAGCAGCCAAATACTGAATCTTCTGGCCTTGAACAAAACTTCACTGTTCTAAAGCAGTAGTTCAGCCAGCTCTAACCCTGCTTTTGGGCCCTCACCAGGCCTCTTCTTTCCCTCAGCTGCCCTTAGATCACCCTGATACTGTTTCAAGAGATCATGCAAGCTGCTTCTGCATATGTAAGTTAGTATTTCTCACATGCTGGATAATTATCTACTTTGAAACTCCTGCATCAGCCAAGGATAGGGGGAGAGGTGCTCTTTACTCCTGCTGCACTGGGAAAAACAGAACATTAGCATCCAGCGCTGTCAAGAAAATTTAAGACATCACCCAGGATCTATGTGTATATGCTGGCCGTGTATATAAGCCTTCGACTAGCTCTTGCAAGTACAAGTGGATGAAAAGCAACTTAGCTGATCTCTGCAAAAAGGGAGAGAGGAGAATGCACCAGGAACAGGCACATTTCCTCCCTGAATACTCAGAGCCATTCAGAAGAGCTCTTATTAACAAGAGATTTAGCGGCTATTCCATTTTTGTGGCAATTTGATCCCTCTCTTTTATAATTGCAACTTGTGCTCTCAGCAACAGCCCAAACTACAATAATTGCTTCCTTCGTCTTCTTAAGATCAGTAACACCACTTATCTCTTTCATATTTTAATACTTAGAAAAAATTCAAGTTTCCAAATATTCAAGTATGCACAAATTGTTAGCTATCCTTGCTTTGAAAAGACATTGAAGTATTTATCAGGATTTTATAATGATCTCATAATTTTCTCACCCAACACTATAAAATTCACTTTCTACAATGCAAAAAAGAAATCCTCTTCATTTTTCAGTTGAGACCACGATATATCTTAGCCCATCCTCTTCTAAGATGAAATTTCACAGCCAGTGACAAAGGAGCATCCTGTCCTCCCTATCTGTGTCCTCTTTACCCAAGCCTAGTCATCATGAAGCTGCAGGGTAAGTTAGGTGAGTTAGACGAGTTTACTCCTGAAACTGAATGTTAATCTTTCTTGCACAGCTAGCGTCCAGCTAGAGCAGCCACCTGTTCTGACTTATAATGCTGCCAAGTGATTGTTAGAACTTCAAGAGTCATGAGGAACGTACAGCCCCAAGTCATGGGATCTTCCCTTTTACTGGCAAAATTATCTTAAACTGATTGCAAACTACTCTGTACTTGCAGTTTGCCAAAAGTGAAGAGTGCATTTTTAAAGTACTGATGGAATTACCAACAGAGAAAAAAAAACCAACCCTCAGACACTGAAATACACACAATCCATTTACATGCAATAAAAGTAATAAGCAAAGGACTTACAAGCTCTCCATGACCTCTCCTTGGCGCCTTGCGTACGGACTCTTTTGAAGCTCCACAATCTCTGTGTGCAGAGCCATGATCTGCTCATCCAGATATCCAATATCTTCAGCCTAATGGCAAAATATAAGGACAAACTGAAGGAGGAGATCAGTATAGTAGATAAAAGTCCCCAGAATACTTGTTTGGATTTTGGGCTAACTCCATGCAGAGTTTAGGAGAAAAAAGTCTCTTTGACATGACTGCTGCTACAATAATACTGTTGTTACCTTCTCAGTCTGTGGCACCACCTAGGTCCAAATCTCTGACAACCACACCGGATGAGAAAAATCGGTTTCTTCATAAATTATCTCTCTTTGAGATGCACGCTGCACACTCACACACACTCTGGCTCTACATACATTCCAGCAGTGAAGATTTTTTCTCCTACTCTCCCAGTATGGACAGAGGGTGCTTTCACATTTTACCCTCCCATTTGCATTTTCATCTGACATTTCTCCAGTATTTCACATCTTCCTCAAAGCAATATAAAAGATACCAATCTCATGCCAAGCCCCCACAGTTAAGTTAGGTGAGGCAGCCAACAACAAAATTTCTGAGCATGAGGAGTGATGCCAGACACGCACTGGAGATCCCCAAAATGGTAAAGAAAGCACTGGTCACCATAATGGGTCTCAGTGCCATGGACTGTGGGCACTGATCTGCCCTCCTGAGACTAGGGCTGTAAGACCTGCAAACTGAACATTTTCCAGAACGTACCCCTTGCTGAAGCCGCCAAAGTACTTGGTATGAGGCTATATAAATGGGATGTGACCCCTTGACCAGAAGGGTCTCTCAGGTGAAGAATAAACCAAGAACAAGAAGAAGCAAGAAGCCACACAATCAGAGAAGGATCAGATTGTGAAAAAAATGTGAAGTAAACCCTGTTATCAAAAGAAGTGTCTTTATCTGGAGCACTGTGACTCACCACACAGCATAACTATGTGTCTTGAATTCACAGGAGTTGAGCTGCCCGCAAGACAGCGACACTACTGTGTATTAGAGAGTTTTCCATTCCTGGTAAACGGACACAGCGTGACTACGCATGTGGACTGCACAGTGTGAAGACAGAACATAATTCTGATCATCTGCAAAGTAAATATTTTTTGAGGTTCCTGGTTTTCCAGAAACAGCCAGTTACAGCTTTGAGTTATTCTGCTAGAAGCAGCCTTCCTTGTATCCTTGTTGCTTCCTAACAGGGAGAGCTAATTTAATCTGAAGAGCTAACCAGAGGTGAATTCAGGTGAGAATCCCAATTCCCCTGTCTCCATCACATGAGCAAGCAGAATCAAAGCTCCAAGAACCTTTGACTTAGACAAAGATCAGTTATGGTTCCCAGAACCTGAACTACCCAGTCTGCTCCTTCATAGGGGAAAAAAAATAGGCAATGTAATTTATTGTTTGTGTTTCTAATGGTGTCTGGGATTTTTATGTATTAATCACTGTGCTCTGTATTACATTGAGAGCCAATACAAGGAGAGCAGAAATGTGAAACATCAGCCCAGCAAACCACATGACAGTCCTGGGCAGCAAAACATGCAATGTTCTTGGCAATCCTGCAGCTACCTACTATCACAGAGCACAGTAAGGAGAATACTTTTGGAGATATTTTAAAGATCTCTACCCAGGAAAGCACATTACAAATGTGCTGATTTCTCCTTGCATTCCTTCTGAATGCCCCCACTTCTGAATCCTCCCCTCTGAAAGGCTCCCAAGCTTTATTCAGTACATCCAGTAGAAGAGAAGAAAAAAAAAAACGCCTTTCACAATAAACTACAGTCATCCAAACTCTGACCCTAGTTTTCACAGCTAAAAAGCTTATTCCTTCCCTACAAAGGTCTGGAGAGAACTACAGGCAGAATTACTCTCTGTCAAAAAGGCCTCATCTCCTCACTGTTTTCAGTGGAGGAAACATTAAAATGCTCCTTCCCAGAAAACATATATCAGAATTCTAAGGAATAGATAAATTTCAACTAGCCTTTCTCACAGAACTAACTCTCTGAGAAACAGAAAGCCATTGTGTCAGCTCAACTGTCCGTAAACCACTCCTTAACTATTAGGACTACTCAGAGTAAGAACTGGAACTAGCTCTGCTCTATATTTCTTAAAGATGACTTATTAAAAAATGATTTCTATATTTACTTGCAGAATACCAGAAATTTACATCTGTACTCCTAAATGAAGCATGGTAATTTTGAAATTACTGCATACTAAGTGATGGGTATTATTTTCAGCTTTAGCAATGGAAATTTTTGTGTGCAATAAATCCAACCAGGAAGACTCTTGTCTTTAGCAACACTATTTATTTTGGGCAATAAATAACATGTCTCTGTAGCCTACTTTCCTATATAGACAGTTGAGACCAGTGATGTTTGTGTTGCTTTTGTTCAAATCACTAGACTCAAACAACCTGGTGACTGGAAACTTTCTTTTTTAATACACCTGGTATTCTCATTCCCACAGCAGACAGGACATGAAACACACTGAAGGGACAGAGTAGTGGCACATACGACACTTTTAAATTCCTGTAATGATTTCCTTTACAGAGAGATAATGAAGCTTCTTTAATATCCCTTACCTGTGCACACAGAGAGGCCTTCTCTTCCATCTCCTTCCAGGCTTTGAGCATCTTTTCTGAAGCTTAAGAGAAGAGTGTTGTTAATTTATAGAAAGATATAGGCACAAAAATAAAAGCATGACCTGAACTTTACATACACGAGTCGAATTTGAACACAAAGAGCATGACGCTGAATCTCCAGCCAGGAGTCATGACCCAGAGTTTGCAGAGAGACAGCAAAATTGCAACTTAACGACTCCATGCTCGACCTTCACTCACATACAAACTGGTCAGATTTCACTGTTTGCAGTCACTGACCTCAAATGAGTTCAAGTCTTTAAACTCCACCACTAAGCTCAACAACTGCTACTTTTGATTAAACACAGACTGCCCAAACCCAGTTCACTTGGTCTTTCCATTTTCCATCATCATCCTTCAGCCCAGTCATAGTTTCTGACTCAAGTTTCAGTTTTTAGCCATATATCCAAACTATGCATAAATCTTACTATTCTCCCCTGAATAGTATTTGTAAGATCCAGTGTTTCTGTGACATTAAAACTGCAGCTGGTGCTTTCTGACCTCATTTCTCATCCTGACCCATGCTACCTCCTGGTATCCAGCACACCAAGATCACTCCCTTAGTGCTGTTCAAAATTATGTTTCTACAGTCACCATGCCAGTTTGTTCTGCCGTGGGTGGTGAGTGACCCTTCCACTGTACATCAAGCATGGCAACTCTGCCCTCCACTTTATACCCAGTGACAACTCCAAATGAATCAGACTCTGAAAGAATAATTAGCAGATATTTACATCACCAGTACTATTAATACTCCATTTTTCTTAGCTTGGTGTTCTCAGTGGGGAACAGGTGGCCACCTTTTTCACTGTCACTGAAGGTCTCCAAAACCATTTTATTTTTTATGCCTTTATTTTCTGCCTTTCCTTCTGCCCAACTCTTCTCCTGCATCTACCCCAGCTACAACATATCCAGAAAGATGCTCAGAAACACAATGGCAGCTCCTGCATTCATTTTCTTTTAATGCTAGTTCTTACCCACAGTCCTTCATAGTCAGTCTGGTCCTTTATAGGATCAGACAAGACACCCAGGCAAGTATTATTCAATACATACATATGCCATAAGCCATCTGGTCACTGTATCTCTCCAGGTCGAGGCGAATGCTTTGATGAAAGAATTCCAGCTTTGCTTTCAGTTGCTGAGATGCTGACACCATATTGTTTTTCATTTTTATTAGGTTGGCATTATACCGAAGAAGACTGAGCCTAACAAATGAAACAAGAACAGCACGTGTTAGTTGGAAAGTGCATCTGGACTTATGTGGCCAGCACTGTCACATTACCTGAAGGAAACGCAAAGCTAGCAAAAAATTTTATAAGATCAGGGAGTCTCAGTGGCGTCGTGGACTCCATCTCATGACCTCAGAAGCTGCAGGTCCTCAGCAAGCAAAAGAGAAAGCCCTTCCTCATTTCACAGTTTTTCTGTTAAGCTCAATTAAACCATCTTTGCAGTTATTTCTTAGCATTTACAGGGTCCTGTAGTGCATGTTGTCCCTGGTGAATGCTGGCACCTCTGTTAACCCTTGAGATATGTGACACTGCCTGTTCTGTGATTCAGTCACAGGACAAAACCCTACAAATACAACAAACAGCTCCACTCATTCTGCCACTTGTGAAACGAGGGCTGCATCAGGAGGAATGTTGCCAGCAGGTCAAAGGAAGATGACCCTTCCCCGCTATTCAGCATGGGTGGGGCCAAACCTGGGCCCTGTTCTGGGCTCCCCTGTACATCGGAGACATGGATGTACTGGAGAGAGGCCAACAAAGGGACATGAAGATTGTTAAGGGACTGGAGCATCTCTCCTAGGAGGACAGGCTGAGAGAGCTGGGACTGTTCAGTATGAAGAAGAGAAGGCTGAGTGGGGATCAAAGCGTACAGATACTGAAGGGGAGGATGCATAGAGGACAGAGCCAGGCTCTTTTCAGGACTGCCCAGTGATAGGAGGTTGAAACACAGGAGGTTTCCTCTGAACATCAGGAAACCCTTTTTTACTGTGAGGGTGATCAAGCACTGGCACACATTGCCCAGAGAGGTTGTAGCATCCCTGTCCTACAAGCCATCTGGACATGGTCCTGGGCAACCAGCTCTAGGTGACACTGCTTGAGCAGGGCGGTTGGACTAGATGAGTCCAGAGGTCCCCACCAACGTCAACCACTCTGAGTCCATGACTACATTCAAGGTTCAAGTTTTTTCAGTTATTATCAACGTCAGACACTACACAGTAAAATTCCTGGAGTGGAACAAGCTCCCAGTATAGAACAGGAGAGGACTGTCCAACTTTGAGTAACCAAAACTCCCCAAGATGTACATGCAAACAGCCTCTGTACTCACATATTACTGAATCTTCTAAGTGAGGAGTAATAACTTACATGGCAGCTCTCTGGCCCTGGAAAAGCCTGCTATAATCTTCTTTTAGCCCAATCACATAGTGCAGTGCTTCTGCCCATACCTTGCGCAGCTGAGGAACTGGCAGTTGGATTTTACTATCCTGTACTGAATGCAAGAAAAAACACAATTGTACACAAATGAAAGGACAACTCTAGAAAAGGACTTCAGTGCATACAACATCCCTAATTCCCATTTCAAGTGTCTAAACTAAGGGATCAAGCCACATAAGATCTCAATTTTTATGTGATGCTGCCTAAGCGTGTATAAGCTTTTGATATTATGGTTCCCCAGGTATTTGACAGCTTGCTGCTGGCCAGGCAACAGCCTGGAACTCATAGCTATGAGATTAATGATTTCTTTGTGAACTTTGGCCTGTTGGCACTAGCAGTCATGGGGCACAGTGCATGAAACATGGCACAAGACAGGACCCATGGGTGGTTTTATCCAAAAGCTCTATCTAAAGCACTTGCTCAAGTTAGCAAAGCAAATTTAATTGCTCTATTAAATCAATTGATATTGACTACTGTCCTGACGTGTGTTTCATCTGACAACATCTTCAAATCTTTTGTATGATTCCTCCCAGATTCCTGATGTAGAAGTTTAAGGGGAAAGGATGTGGGACTTATGTGTGTTCCCCTACAGAGACAGGGAACTGTCAAGTGCACTGGGATATCAATAAACATGTTGTAAAAAGCCTTAGCTCCAAAAAGACTCAGCACAACAATGCCATGCAATGAGACCCACTAGAATAAAATAGCCCAGAACACAGAAGAGAACAACCAGGATAAACCTGAGTGACAGTAAAAGGAGATAGGGAAAACTGGCACAACTTCTGCATAGCCAGGCCACAGAAAATTAACCTACTTAACAGTAACTGTATGTCACAAGGCACTTCCTTTACATGCAGCATCCCAGTAGATGTCTCCTGTCTTGACACTATTTTTTCTTTCCTAGATGTATACAAGGTCCTTCCTACAGGTATATTGGGTATATATATCTACCTTCAGAGAGGTATATTAGGTCCTGCACATAACTGCTGTCATTTCAGGAGCCAGGTAGGGGAAGCTGTAAGCAGAAAAGCAGCTTTCATGTGGTCTAGAAGTCTGCTGACGGTGCCAGGGCCAGGCAGCAGCACCAGAACCAAGCAGCAATACCCAGGCTCTATTCCTAACACTCAACAGGAAGGAAGGCCCTGGACTTTCTCAGACATTTGGCTCTGCTTGGAGAGGTCAGAAGTAGGATCAGCACTATGGTCACCCAAGAGCCAAAAACCATTGGGAAGACAGTACAAGAGCGCAGGTTTTTATCCTCTGCCAAGTGTCTCTAAAGACCAGCCCTAACTCATAACCTCCCCAGGGGAATGGCAGTTCTGCAACTGGTGCAACATGGCCAAACACACTGGCTCAGCTCTGTGGTCAGAGCAAGGTGGATTTCCTCATACCGGGCCTGAATTATCAGCAGCATAGAACAAGGGACTTGTTCTTTCACTTAAGTGAGACACAAGAGATATCACAGCTGAAATACAGCTATAACAGACAGTACAGGGCAAAAGGTAGTCTGTATCCTCAGGATGCTGATATAGGCTTCAGAACTGTAAATCTAGGAGAGCTGTAAGAGGGCAACTGTTCATGAGCATCCAAAGCACCCAATCTCGGGATACAGGGCTGCAGAGGCCTGAAACCTGTTTGTACCTGTGCCCAGGGAGGAAGGGAGGAGGAGAAGATGGGATGCATGCACAACTTCTTCAGATGCTAAACCCTAAGATAAGAAGGACCCTGTCCCTTGGTACTACCAAAGGATATCTATGTGGGCTACCACTCAAGTTCTGTGAACAGCTCCCAGCACAATGTCATTGCAACACTCTGTGGGTGTGAAGGAACAAGACCCTTTAGCAGAGCACAAGGCTGTGCAAATGAAATCACAGCCCCCGAGTCAGAATTTTCCTTCCAGGAAACTGTAGATGAAACTTGGTTAGGCTGCTCCAGTTTCTTAAATGGTTCTCTTTGAATTAGACAGTGCCCTTCAGGATAACACACAGAGATTTGTCAGGCAAATCTACATTCATATTACACGAGAACTAATGCTTTCAGTTCCCAGCTGCCCTCCAGCATACTTACCAATGTAATTTACGCAGTCAGACAGACTCCGAGAAGCAAAGGGTCCATCATAGACAGTTTTGCTTTTATCAAACAAATAGACCATGTAGCTATCCCAGCCTCTCTGGTGAGAAAAGAGAAGAGCAGATAAACAAGAGAAATCCCAAACACAGCTCCTACTAACCCAAAGGGTCCTGGGTACATCATGAACTCATTATTGTGGGCACTCTTCTTATTAGGTGTCTTAAAAACCTGATTTTGACAGATCCCACAGAAACACGGGGCCCTCTGCTAGCAAGCTACTTTACTTAAATATTTAGACAGAGTATAATTATAGAAAATCTGCTTACATTACCTGATAAAGGAAATAATGCTAGACCTTAAGAGTTACTACCCTTACAACCTGTCTCCAGTGGGAGAAGATTGACGCAATTTATCTTCCTTAAGATTTTAAATTCCCTGAGAATGTGAAAGACATTAAACAAACTGAATCACTCTTACTACTCCATCAATAACACACTGGGAAGCAGGTTTCCGAGGATCCAGGCAAATCCCTGTTTCCAACAGCAGTTCCTGATTTCCTGTACTTATGCCAGTTTCATATTCAATACGATTCTGAAGGGAGTGAAAGCTTTCATCGGGATCCAAGAGAAATGAAACAATCTTGGCAGATGTCATATTTAGGATATGTACTATCTGTAAAAAGAGTACAAATTGATTACAAGTCACTGGCTATCAGAGAAAAAGGACACAAAGGCCTGGGAGGGACTATGTAGCAATTAACATATTAGACTGATATCTCGCTTGAGTTTTAATAACTATGACAATCAAGTTCAGCAGTAAAGCCCGACATAATGAAACTCAAAGCCTGGGTCTGTAACATTTAACTTAATGTTGGAGAAAATGAAAATCAAGCCCACTAATAGACTTCACAAACCACACTGCAGCTTCATTACATCAAAAGAACAGTGACAAGCTAGCACAAACGCCATCTTGAGCCTTGTTGTCCCTGACGCTGGCCAGGACTGCTCCCAACTAGGGAAGCCCCATTTCCTTTAATCTCTCCACACAAAAAAGCGCTTGTCTTCTCACTGCTCTCATGGCCCTCTCTCTAGTTTTACTATATCTGGGCAGGGACTGTAGGACCCAGACCACACCGCGATATACAGATTTTGAAAAGTCACAATTACGGGCACAATATTTTGTATTTTGAGCTTTAATTTCATTGGAATCCTTCAAAATTAGTCAAAATTATCCTCTGGCTTCTACACACGCTTGCCTCAGCTAGTCCTACTCCAGCAAAGCTCCAGTAATTCCTTGAAGGGGAAGAACCAGGTGAATGTAATCTGTTCTACTACAGCTACTACTATAGTACATGGACCTGGAGGTCACAGCATCATTAGTGGAGTATAGGAAAACTGTCATAAGCAAATATTAAACCATTATTTAATCTTAGCGAGTCCTTTTTGAGATGACAGTAATATAGGGTCATCCTTCTACTACAAGTGTGAAGTTAGAGACTAATATCGCTGGTGATATTTTTGCATTCAGATATGTACTGGACAGATTGGATATACGCTTACTTCCAGCTGGATGATGCCAGGATTATAGCTGTGCTCTACTGAACACACTTTTTGTCCTCTCAGATGCTTTCAGTACACCTTTAAACCCAGCAACAACCCTCACTCACCTTCAAATTCAGTATGTGATCCATTTTTAGGAAACACTTTGGACAACCGGTCTCAGGATCTAAACCTCCACCCCTCTGCTGTGGATCCCAATTCAGCATCAGTTGCAACCAGTTTTCCATGGGTTCTACAATTAAACTGAAACAGAAGGGCTGTAAGAAAGAGAAGGCGGATATTCTACAACACTCAGTCCACTTAGGAAACTAGGGTCTCACAAGAACAATAAGGTTACGACTCTGGTTAGAGTCCATATGCAATGTTGGCAGTGTGCGCTTGCAGCCCAGAAAGCCAACTGTGTCCTGCATCAAGAGAAGCATTAGCAGCAGGTCAAGGGAGTGATTCTCCCCCTCTACTCTGCTCTCGTGAGACCCCACCTGGAGTTCTGTGTTCAGATGTGGGGCCCCCAACATAAAAAAGACATGTAACTGTTGGAGAGAGTCCAGAGGAGGCCACAAAGATGGTCAGAGGGCTGGAGCACCTCCCCTGTGAGGACAGGCTGAAAGAGTTGGGGTTGTTCGGCCTGGAGAAGGCTCTGGGTACCTGTACCTGAAGGGGGCCTACAGGAGAGATGGGGAGGCACTCTTTGTCGGGGGTATAGTGAGAGGACAAGGGTTAACAGGTATAAGCTGAAAGATGGTAAATTTAGACTAGACATTAGAAAGAAATTTTTCACTGTGAGGGTGGTGAGACACTGGAACAGGTTGCCCAGGGAGGTTGTGGATGCCCCATCCCTGGAGGTGTTCAAGGCCAGGCTGGATGAGGCTTTGTCAAAGTTGTCAAAGCCTGGTCTGCAGAATAACCATCCCCATTCTGCACTGGAAGGTCTTCCTCCACATTTGCACACATGAGCAGCAGGTAAGTTTATTGTCAATAAAGTCTTTAAAGACAGTACACAGTGCAAAAAGCCCAAAGCATGGCACAAAGCTACTTATCCTCAACTCCAGTACTTTTCCTAGAAAAGTGCCAGTGCCAATGAGTTGTGCTACACTGCCAGGCACATCTAAAGAGACAAGTGCCAAGGAAGTGACAAACTAACCAGAGTCTGCTTCTGACTTGGTACAGACCAGTTAATTCAGGTTGGAGGCCCTCAGTCTGAGCCCTAGCGCACAGGAGGGCCAATAGCACAGGACTGTGTTCAAGCAAGCCTGAGCAGTCTCCACAGATGGAGATCCCCCACTGCTCAGAGCTCTGTTCCAGGGATGCATTGCTAGCACAGGAAAGACTTTTTCCTCCCTCCACATTTAATTTTCCTTGTTGCAACTTGTGCCATTGCCTTCTGTCCTTTTGCTTTGTCCCTCTGAGAAGAGCCTGGATCTGTTGTCTATGTAATGACCTAACAGACAGTAGAAGACAAAATTAGATCTCCCTTTGCCTTCTCTTCACCAGACTGAAGAGGCCCAGCTTCATGGCCCTCTCCTCTTACGCTCTATTCTATAGTCTCTGATCATCTTTGTGGCCTCTGCTGGACTTGAAGCAGTTTTCCCAACACAAGTACTAGAAGCTTCTGCTTTCGTGCAGCAGCTAACTCAAGTATTTGGTTTATGAGACTCAATACCATCAAGTTATTGTGTAGATGTTACTCGGTGGCCTTGGGATAATGGGTAGAAAGCAGTCACAGAGTTCATACTGCAAGAAGAACTGCCATCATCCCACCAACAGCAGAGTGAATTGCCATTAGAGAGCCTGGAATATCAAAAAAGAGTCATATGGCTACGGGCTATTCCTTAACAGCAAACGGTAGCTTCCTAGGAGCTTGAAACACTGCTTAGGAGAAAGGAGGAGGCCCTCTCAGTGATTAGGATAAAGGAGGAGGAGCCCTCAGTTTAAAACACAAGCCAAAAACTATCATATGTAGCCACAAAGATGCACTTACCCACAGAGGCTGTGAGGCTGTGGCAAATGAGTACTGAAGCGAACCTCTCCGTTCATCTCTTCAGACGCAAAGATGTGCTTTGGATCCTTCTTCTTGATTTTTTCATGCCTAGAAAATAAAATCTTTTGTGGATATACTGACAATGTTACTTTTGTACAGGATCAATTGAATATAGCAGCAGCAAAAAGTGCCACAGTCTAGCAGCTTTAGAAAACAAACTCTTCTTTCCGGACGAAGGCAGCATTTCCAAATGATCCATCCAGAACATCTCTAAATGGAAGAGGGGAGCCCTTGCAATTAACTCTGTTTCTGGAAATATTTTTGTACCTGATTGCAAGGAGGTCTGGACAGTGTCAAACAAGAGGGTCAACAGCAAACTGACCACAGAGCAAGCCTGCACAACAACCTGTTGGAGCGAGTCCAGAGGAGGCCATGAAGATGGTCCGAGGGCTGGCGCACCTCCCATCCAAGGACAGGCAGAGAGAGTTGGGGTTGTTCAGCCTGGAGAAGAGAAGGCTCCGGGGAGACCTTGCAGCACCTTCCAATACTGAAAGGGGGCTACAGGCGAGATGGGGAGGCACTCTTGATCGGGGGTGAAATGACAGAATGAGGGGTGATGGTTCTAAGCTGAAGGAGGGGAGATGGGAGATATCAGGAAGAAATGTTTTCCTGTGTGAGTGATGAGGCAGTGGCCCAGGTTGCCCAGAGAAGCTGTGGATGCCCCATCCCTGGAGGGGTTCAAGGCCAGGCTGGATGAGGCTTTGAGCAACCTGGGCTAGTGGGAGGTGTCCCTGCCCATGGCAGGGGGGTGGAACAGTATGGGCTTTAAGGCCCCTTCCAACACAAACCATTCTGTGATTCTATGATATGAACAAAATCAGCCTCCATGCATTAATGAGACAGATAAGATTTGCAAGAATCATCTGCAAAAATGCTGCCCTTACCTTGATCTGAGTGAAACATATAGTAAGTGTTAGAAACACAGGATGATACTAGATCCAGCACCAGGAACAGCATCACCAGCAACACTGCCTCATTTTCCTCGCTTTGCCTCACTTCAGCACTGCTGTGAACCTTGCCTAGAGCTCAGCTGCTCCCAGAGCAGCAGCATGTCCCAGGGCAAGTCGACAGCAGTCATCAGCTGTGAGCCAGCTGAATGCTTCTTGCTCCCCGAGGCTGCCAGACTGCTCTCCTTCCCAGCCAGCCCCAGCGGGAACTGAAGTTACAGGCATGTGCCCTGCACTGTTCTCTTCATTTTCTGGGTAGGGAAGAGCCATTTCTAATCTCATTCCTTCGTTCGTTTTCTACTTCTTACATAAGCAAATCAAATTGGAAAAAATGCAACAAATACTGAACTACTAAAATATAAGATCCCAAGAATTAGCAGATAAAAGGGAAACTATTGCAACATATTGTTTAAAATGATTTTTTTGTTAGCAGATAATTTTTGAAGCTAACACTTGCATAAAAGCCTCACATTCACCTTTTCTCCCGTCATTATTTCAACACTAAGAGAAAAGCAAGTTTCATGTTTTTCCTGTTGAAGAATCACCCTTTTAAAAAACAATCTTACAAACATCCCTGGTATTGTAAGGTAAGAAGTGGAAATATAAACACTTATATTTCTGTCCCTCCTTCTAGCCTTTAAAGAGCAAGCAGAAACCTCCATATGCAGGTTAAAGTCTTTCACTCATCACTTCTGTGAAGTGATTTACAAACACATAACTACATGTTTACTACACAGAACATGCTCTGTCTTGCTGTGTGTTATTTATTGATAAAAATAAGTAACCTCACAGCCTAGGTGAACAAAGAACTGTATCACTCTTTCCCGTTACATTTTTTCTGACACTGATACAGACTGGTTTATAATTTACTTTGTGATTCAAATTTCAGTCGTGAATGAATTATTATGACCAGAGGCTATGATACAATGTAACATGCATGTACTATGATACTTGCTAACTAGCCAAACTGTCATTGATACAAGGATCAATGGCTTCTGCAAAGCTTAGCAGGACACCAGCCTCAGCAACTAATTACCAATAAATGCATCATTCTGGTTTACACTGTCACCTCTCCACACGCAATAGCTGTCACTCCTATTGCCTGGCATCACTGCTTGCAGCATAAGTGTCTTACCAGGTAAATGGCTGTAGATTGTGTAAGAAAGGTCTAAATCCTGCAATGCATTCAAACACCATTGTTCCAAAACTCCAGTAATCAACAGTAACCGAGTAGGATTTATTCTCAAAGAGTTCCGGAGCCTAAAAAGGACCATAAAAAAGATACTTTGGAAGAGGTATTTCAGGTCATCTATTTTCTCACATTTCTGTGGAGATAAAGCTGTGTCTAGGCATGACCCCCAGTTCTAGAGCAGCATGGGGACCCTGAGACAGCCCCACTTAGGTTGCCTGGTGGGTCAGGACCTGGAGCACGTGACCCATGAGGAGATGGGAGGGAGCTGGGCTTGTCGGGTTTGGCTGTGGGGAAGCTGGAGGGAGTGTCTGAGAGCAGCCCCCAACTGCAGCACACGAAGGGACAGAGGGGACGGACAGGGCCAGACTCATCTTGGAAGCGACAGATTATACAATGAGGGGCAACGGCCACAGATCACCATCTGTAGGCTTCAGGTTGGATGTAAGGAAACCCTTCTTCCCCTGGAGAGGGAACACCCTCAGGAAAGGTCCCCAGGAAGGGATCTCAGTTTTCAGAGGTTTCAGAGCTTGGCTGAGCCAAGCCATGGCTGCCCTGTGCTGGTGACAGTCCTGCTGAGAGTGGGAGGATGGACAAGGGACCCTGTAGGTTCCTTCTAACACACACTTTTGTGATTCTATAAAATGTGGCAATACCACGTCACTTGTATATATGAAAAAAAAATCCTACCAAATATTGTAACGTTCCAACAAATGAAGTGCATAAACTTCCTTGATCCAGATCCTTTGCATATCCCAGGTCTATTATTTTGTGAACAATCTGTAGACAGTTTAAATAGTTCATCAAAAGAGCAAATTCAAAGAAAAAAAAAAAAAAACAAACCACCAAACAACCCAGACTCTGCAGTAACATCCACAGCATACACTCAAGAAGAGGAAAGCCAGAATGCAAACTCTAGAGAATCCATGGTGAAACTTTGACATCTGACACAGCGTTAAGCCTTGCTGTTTCACCACAGAAGCTGGAGCTGTTTCAGTTTAGACTCAACTTTATTTAAAGCAGCCTGCCAGTTATAGCTTGGCCAACCAGAGTATCTAGCTTTTTATCTGGGTATTTAAAGTTATTTGTTGAAAGAATAACAATAGAGAAAACCATTTTCACCACAAAATCCATTAACTGACTCTCTGAACTAGCCTGTTTTTTCATGCAGTCTTCAAAGCCACAGACGGATATGCAACCATCTCGTATCACTCATATTCTGTTGCACATAGAATTCTTGAATGGAAGCAAAAGTTGTTTGTTTTTAATGACAAGGATTTAAGAATAAGCAAAATAGCATTTGTGGCTTCAGGAAGACATAAGCTTTTAGCAAATTCACCATTGAGTTTTCAGCCCAGTTCAATGCCACAAACCACTTGCTCTCTTATTTCTCTCAGGCCAGACAAAGTTGCTGACAACTTGGGGAACACCACTTACAGAGGCCACCTGACTTACCTTCCCACCTTCATCCTGAAGAACAATATTTTCCGGCTTTAAATCTCTGTGTATAATTCTGTTTTCATGCAAATACTGGATACCAGACCCTGAAAGACATGCATTTGATTTAGAAGAAAATAAACTCACACTGATTAAAGATACATCTGATAAAACTAATATCCCTGACTTAGGGGTTGAGATCAATAAACTGTAGTTTTAAAGCACCATTAAGAACTATTGACTTCAGAGATTTGTCAGATTTATGCTAAGACTGAACTAGCTCTGCTCCTCTGCTCTGTAGAAATGAAGGCTGCTACAGCGTTCAGACCTTGCGGCATAACCACCGGTCACATCTCTTGCCTTTAAGGCAAGAGATAAGGCAGTGAATTCTTCTCAAACTGTGGAGTAACAAAACAAACAACAGCACACAGACAAGCAGAACAGGTCTCCAAAACATGCAGGCAGTTTCAAACAGCTCTGTGTATCCTCGAGCCTAAGATCTTGGTAAACTAACACAAGGTAAAAAAAAGACCTATTTATATATGTGAGCACATCATGCAAGATGCTCACGAAAGAAAGCACTGAATTAAGCAAATGAAACAAGCTGTTTCCTTTTCACCTAAAACTACTGCCAAACAGTAGCTTAGAAACCTTCTAGTGAGCTTCCACCTTTGCCACAACACAAACCAGCCCATCAGGGAAGGGACCATCCAGCTGCGATGAAGCAGAAGCACAGTTGAAGCTAAAAACTGCTTCCTGGACAGCCTCTGGTTAACACCGCATGGAGCAGCTGAGCGAAATGACCCAGTCAGTATTAGCAACACCAAGCTTAGAGGCTTTCCCTCTTTGGTGTGCTCAAAGTAGCCCCACTTCTGTCCCACTGCTAACAATGAAATTCCACTATCGCTTCAAACCAATCTACATGGGGGCGGACAAAACACAGGTTCCCAAGTTCTCCTTTCCATGGCAGCACACACATTTATGTCACTGCACAATCAGCTTGATCCTTGGACCGATCCAGCTGGAAACTACTAAGAAAAAAAAAAAATCAGGTTTTAGCCAGGCTGTTTTCCAGAACCTGCTCCTCACCTGAGTACGGGAGTGGCTGCAATAGGGGAGGGAATAAGAGCACACACCCAAGAAAATGCAAAGAGCAGGACTTTGCCTTCCGGTAACAGTCAACATATGAACTGCCTAAGGGGACTGTGGAGCTACTAACAAAAAAGAAACAAGAGAAATGCCGCCTGCAGGGAAGGGGAAAATTCACTATTGGCCCAAATGAGTAACAACACTGGCTGCTAAACAAAAGATCAGCAAACAAGTGTCCACCACAGGACACAGACAAAATAAACAAACAAACAAAAAGGCATCTTTTGCTAAGTCATGATTTTTCAATCTTGGAGATGTGCAAGCGGAAATAAAAGGAAACACCCCACGAAAGGCCCAAGGCAAGTGTTGTATTTTCTCATCTCCATCACAGAGTATTTTAAATGTTCCTAAGCAAAAAGATATTCTGAGTGCACACTGTGTAAAGCCTACTTCTAACCAGCCATGACTGTAATTTCTTTATGAGATTATTTTAAGATAAATATTCAACTAATGTGCCTTGTCCACCGTTCAAACATTCACTCCCATCAGCAAGCAAGTCCCCACGTACACTGATTTACCAATCATTTATACAGCTTCTAACTTGCATTTCTTCTCCGCTGCATTTTCAAATCTTTGCCAAAGACACACAAAGACATTCAACTTATGAAGATAACAGACTCTGTTCTGCAGCTGCAAGGGGAACAAGGATGAAGGAACACAGAGTTATGCTTGACTTTGGGACCTCAACTGCAAACCCTGTAAGCTCTGAAAGGACAGAAGCCCAGGCCAAAACATCCAAAATGCTTTCTCATGCCAAAACCAGGTCCATTCCTATAAGTAGAGACAGATTACTTGTAAGGGAACTAAAAAACCAAGGAACTCTACTGAGGAGCTCTCCTGGAAAGCTCACTTGCCAGAGAAACCATCCGTAGGCATCAGCCTCCATCAGATGACTTGTCCTCCCTGGGGTGGGTACTTCCTGATGGACAGGAAGGCCAGTTTGAAGTCTCACGTTTTATATTTTCTTACAGTGCTCTCAGTAGTTAAGAATTTGGCATCAAGCAAGGTAAAGCTCAACAGTTTGAAAAATGAGATATTTGATGAAACACTTCTGGAGACCATCTAGTTTGTGTCACAGAATTATTTCCATGGATTACAACAGCCTTGGGAAATGGCTTTAAAGCAGAAACCCAAAGGTATCAAATCCAATTGTTCCTGTACAGATTTGCTTCCTCCTCCCTTTCCAAACTGCAGAATCTGAAATCCACATGATATCAGACACCTGCGACGCAGACAGAGTCAGAATCGTGGAACGGTTTGGGTTGAAGGGATCTTAAAGATCACCCAGTTCCACCCCCCTTCCATGGGCAGGGACACCTCCCACTAGCCCAGGTTGCTCAAAGCCTCATCCAGCCTGGCCTTGAACCCCTCCAGGGATGGGGCATCCACAGCTTCTCTGGGCAACCTGGGCCACTGCCTCACCACCCGCACAGGAAAACATTTCTTCCCAATATCTCATCTCAGTCTTCCCTCTTTAAGCTTAAAGCCATTCCCCCTCATCCTGTCACTGCACCCCCTGATGAAGAGCCCCCCCATCTCTCCTGTAGCCCCCTTTCAGTACTGGAAGGTGCTGGAAGGTCTCCCTGGAGCCTTCTCTTCTCCAGGCTGAACAACCCCAACTCTCTCAGCCTCTCCTCAGAAGGGAGGTGAGCTGGAGCACACAACTGTACCCAGATGTAACTTCCCCAGCGTTGAGTAAAGGAGAAAACCATCTCCATCACTGTGCCAGACACAACTCTAACACAGACCAACAGAACTGCTCTTCCAAAATGTGGATCTTCTCAACATTTAGGAGCACTTACTTTGGATTGCACACTTAATTAACCCTCAGCTGAAAGCAAGTCGTTAGCCAGAAGATTGCTGGACTAAGCGCGGCTTTGTTGGCTTCCTCTTCTGCTATGTTCTCACCTACCTTGTTCTCAGCTCCAGTCCAGTCTATCATCTCCTCTGTACTGTCACCCTGAACAAACAAAATCTCCCTCCTACTAGACAAACCCTACACAGAGAAGCCCCAGGGCACCTTTGACATTTTGCACATTGGTTCTTGCTTTTTGGCTTGTAAACATTACATTTTTTCAAGTGACGTGCAGTTTGGCACCTCCAGAGCCATGAACAGAAATGGGGTTTGAATGAAAAACCATGATCTGAACAAAAACAAAACATTAAGGTCATGGTTACCTACAACTGACCACTACACAGCTTTTCCAATCCCATTCCACAGACACTTCAATAGTGCAAGCTTCTCAGTTCTCTGATCAGCAGGGATACCAAGTCCTTCCCCTGGAATAGAAACCTGATTTGTTTCAATACCCTGTTCTCATTAGTCCCCTTTTCAAGGTCAGCTGAAAAACCAAAATGCCATTACACATCATTAAAAAAAAACAACCCTAAAACTAAAACACAAGAAAGGGATTAGACGTACCAATGTCGCTAAGCAGAGAAAGTATTTGACTTTCCTTAAGTCCACAGCAGTTTTCCGGTTTGTTTAACAACTACAGTAAAGAAAAAGATGTTTAGACCCACAATTCAACAGTTAACGGTCAAGAACAACATTTTCCATCCCCTGACAACACAACACAGAAAACAGCACAGCTCAAATACAACTCTAGTTGAATGAGGCTGTTGGCTTTGTGAAATAAAATCATGGGGGGAAAGAGAACATAACTCAGACAAAACAAAAATTAATTGGACAGAGATGGGGTTGAAAAGATCTGGACTGCTAGAATAATACCACAAAAGCATGAAAGCCATCAGAAAGCAAACGGGCAAGAGATGTAGGCAGGGCTGTATGGCTGCAGGCAATGGAGATCCTGAGCCTCTGAGAATCTGCTTGTTCCTCATCTGCTGAAGTTTGGCTTGATGGGATGTGGGAACACCCCAAATGCCTGAAGCAGGACTGATGCTGGAAAGAAAAACTCTCCAATGGAGAAAATAAACTGAGTGACAAAAAGGAGGAAGAGGAGAGGGGTAAAGTCAGAAATCAAGCTCAGAGCTCATAACACTACCCTGAAAGAGCACAAGCGTAAAAATGTGCGTGGCCCCGTCCGGGACTAAGCTGAGACAGAGTTAACTTTCTTCATAATAGCTAGCAAGAGGCTGTGTTTTGGATTTGTGCTCAGAAGAAAGCTGATAAAGGGTGATGTTTACACGACTGCCAAGGTCTTTCAACTTCTCTGGCTGTCTGCAGACTGGAGCAGCTGGGAGGGAGCACAGCCCGTTACTAGCCCAGGATTTGATATTAGGTTTGGGATNGGGGGGGCAGTATCACTGTGTATCACCCATTTGCATATATTATTATTTTCAATATTAGTGTAGTTTAGTTATTAAACTGTTCTTACCTCAACCCACAAGTGCTTTTTTCCTTTTACCCCTTTAATTCTCTCCCCTAGCCTCAAGTTGTAGGGGAAGGGGGAGTGGGTGGGTGGGTGTGTGGTTTGGCCCCCAGCCAAGGGCAAACCCATTACAGGCCCATAGACAGAAGCAGACGCTTTTCCAGACTTTGTGGAAGACTGATGAACAATGAGAAATTAATAGCAGTGCAAAACACAAATGATGCCAAGAGAATATCGGAGAAAGATTTAAAGAAGAGTAGGATTAGAAATACAAAAAGCATGCATCCTTTATTTAAGGAACAAAGCATTACATGGGATCAAATTAAATAAAGCATGTTACTTGCCAAATTGTCCCAGCATCTAAGGACACATTAGAAATCAAATGATTGAATACTGCATTGAAAGTAGAGCTAATGTAACCCCAAATTTCTTGGCCAAGGTCTCCGATTTACCTTCAAGTAGTCTCCAAACTTCTACTGCAAAAATACAACACCCAAGCATCATGGAGAATGTGGTCAGTTACATGCGTTTGCAACATCCAAATGCTATTTTCATATATACCCATGTCCGTTCATTGCTTTGACTGGGTGATTTCTAAGCAAACTTTAATCAACAGGGAGTTGCTTCTTCACTTCTATATAAGTACCTGCTTCCTGAATCCAGCTGCAATGGAAAGGGTGCATAAACTCTTATCGAGCCACGCAGCCACTGTCTGTGGAACTACCGAAAGGTTCCTCTATTCTTGAGTGTCGCTGTTCTGCAGAAGGGCAGCTCCCAGTTCAGCAGGAAACAGGAAATTCTCTGAAGCCTTGGAGGCCCCTATCCAGTACCAAAAGGATCCTTCCCTGTGCTGCGAGCAACATAATGCTGGCTACACGTGAATCAAAACCAGATTGGACTCCAAACAGATTGAGAGACACATTGCAGCAAAGCCAAACATGCTGGGTGCGAGTATCCAGGCTACAGGAAGTTGTGTTAATGCTAAAGCAGTTCCACGAAAGGACACACTGCTTCAGGACAAAAGAGTATCTGCCCTTGGATTGCTCTCTGTCCTCTGGTTTCAAAAACACAAGCCTCATTTCCCCCATGTGTTTTTTTTTCCATTTTACACTTACTTCCTCACACCTGTACCTAAAAAGAAAAGCACCACAGAACATACATCATTCCAGAAATAGCGGTAACTCCAGGTTTTTTTGCTACATATTGCAAAGCAAAGCAGATATTACCTTCCGGAGGTCACCTCCTGAGCAATATTCCATCGCCAGAAGAGGAACATCATTAACCAAAAAGTTCATCTCCTCAGGAACTTCACAGGCTCTAACTACATTAGGATGGTTCAACCTAAGTACACAGAAAGCTGGATGAACACTTGGGAGTCCTCCTTTGGAAGAGTGAGGTAACAGAGTGTCAACCAACCATGTTTCATGTTTCAGGTACAACTTCTGTTGCCCAAATGTATCCTTGAAGAGAAGTACACTTCAACTGATACCTACCAGTATCCAAATGCATCAAATCCATACCCTGGGAATACACAAACCAGTGATAAGCAGAAACAGTGTCTCAAAGTGAAGGTAAAGGACTTTGATGATGGGATCCAGGCTCAAGTTCTGAATTCCTGTGCATTCCTGGCCAAATCGTTACATGTCTCTCTGCTTCTGCATGTGGGGACAGTTGTCCCCCTGCCCACGGGCTGCACAGGAATCCGTTAGGACTTGTGTAACTGTACTAGGGAGGCAGAACCATGCAGGTGAAATCTATGTGCATGAGGAAAGATTAATTTCTGCAACTGAATTCAAACAGCTGTTTCCTGATTGTCTCTAATACACACTACTCTTGTGAATAAAGGACACATCCATAAGGAAGTGAAGCCAAATTACTTCTGTGTACGCCTTCTGAAGTGTCTGGAAGCCTCCCCAAGGACAGCTGGAGCTGTGTGCGGCTCAGTGTTTGTATTCAGAAAATGAATATGGTGAAAAACTCTAACAAGAGCAGTGATCACCAAGCCCTGACTTACAAACTCAGGTTGCGGGCAAGTGGTTTCCTCCAATGTCAGTGCAGTGAGCAGGCGAAGCTGATGAGCAGGCAGAGTAGGAGCTCAGTAAACCTTTGTGCAGAAGGCACACTGCAGGCCTTGGTGAGAACAACTTGGAACAAAACCAAGTGGCATCCCTGCCTCCCAGCAGTGGAACAGAGCATTTCCTCTCTCTCAAAAGAGACAAGGAATTCTCAGGACAAAGGAACAGCTGTATGACACCCCAATACCCAGAGCCAGTGCTCACACCCAGGACAAACCTGGTCAGCTCTCGTTCACCTGTACCTCAGAGCGACACACTGGACAGAGTGGCAGTGGGTATGTAGTCTTTCACAAGAAAGCATTAGGAGACACTATTGTGTACATGCGGGAGTGTGCCAAAAAAAAGCAATTCCTAGATCCCCAGATGCTAGATCAAACACACTGCACGTTATGGGAACATGTGGGTGTTCTCATGTCACCACATTTAAACTCAATGCAACGCGTAATCCGAGACTGGAGGAATTTAGGTATCACTAGAGGACAGACAAACAGCCTAGGCTGCGCAAGAGCACAGAGGGTTTGGATGTCGTTGGGTCCCAAGCCAAAGCATCAGCAAAAGCTCTTGGATATCTCAGGATGACAGACGAGCCAGCACAGATGAAACCTCACCCCGGCTGTTTCAGGAACCAAGGCCCAGCTGTTCCCATGCCCTGTCCCCTCACCCCGGCTGGTTCAGGGACCAAGGCCCGGCTGTCCCCATGCCCTGTCCCCTCATCCCGGCCGGTTCAAGGCCGCTGGTCCCGGCGGCCCGGGCCGTGCTGCCCCAGCCGCACTCACTTCTTCATGATGTCGATCTCGTGGCACCAGCGATCCTTGTTCTTGACGCTGAGCTCCAGCCGGCAGGACTTGATGGCCACGCGGGCGCCCGAGTCCTGCGGGACACAGCTCCGTCAGCCGCCCCGGCCGGTCCCTGCCCTTCCCGCCGCCGCCCGGCCCCGCTCCGCCCCACCTGGTGCTGGTAGAGGCGGACGTTCCCGAAGCCGCCGGTTCCCAGGCGGTCTCGCATCTCCCAGGGCCCGCAGCCGCCCGCCAGCTGTCCCCGCAGCGCCGCCCCGCCGGGGGCCCGCTCCATGGCGCCTGGCCCGGGGGTGTGGAATGCGCCGCGCTCCATCTCGCCGCAACCACCCGGCACCTCCTCTCTGCAACTCCGCCCTTTATTGCCGCGTCACCGCACGCGCGCCCGCCCGCCCGCCAATCCCGCCCCGTCCCCCGCCGCTGCAGCGCCGCCGTCAGGCCCGGAGGGCGAAGTCGAAAGGTTGGAAGTCGCGGCGGAAGGCGCAAGCCTGCGCCACCTCCTCCGCGCGCTCCGCCGCGCAGCGCCGCCAGTCGGCCCGCTCGGGTACTGCCAGCAGCTCCGCGCTCGCCAGCACCTCCCTGAAAAGCACAGCGCGCGTCAGCGCCGCGTCACCGCCCCGCCGGGCCGCCCAGGGGCGGAGGGGGGGGTGGCGCGGAGGGGGGAGGCACCGACCTGCCGAAGTGCAGCGGGAAGCGGCCGCGGATGCGGTGGAAGAGCTTCTCCCCCGTGTCCAGCTCCACGTAGAAGTAGGGTGACCCCGGCTGTGCCACCTGCGGGCGGGACAGGGGAGCGGGGGACGGCAAGGGAGGAGATGGGTGCAGAGGAGGGGGGGCAGAGGGGGACAGCGGCGAGGAGGATGGGGAGGAGGGAAAAGGGGGAAAGGAGAGAGTGGGGACCGGGGAGAGGGAGGACAAGGGAGGGAGGGAACGGGGGTGGGG
>VZTO01024502.1:381-33452 GCA_013400615.1 Syrrhaptes paradoxus | reverse complement strand
CCAGGATAGCGTGAAGGTTTTACAGGGTTCTTTGCTTTCTTTGTTCCAGGGAGCAAAGAGGGGGGTGTTGGGTAGAAAGCAGCGAGTTCCTTAATATTAGAGAAATGAGCAAATGGGATCTATGCTGTGGGTTAGGCATAAGCTAAGCAGTGAAAAGGTTCCTGGGAAAATTCTAGACACTTCATTGCAATGAGTCAAAAGAAGTCCTGGCAAGGAAGGAGAAAGGAACAAAATGCTTGAGGTTATGTTTACGCCATCCTCCCATTAACTGAGAAATTTCAGGTCATGGAGTGAAATTTCTCACTCTTCCTTAATTTCAGGAAAAACAAATAGATGCCCCACATAATAAATAAAAAAGATGCAGTCTTTTAAGAAAAAGACAACCACAGAGCCAGTGATGTCAATATTTTGTCTTCTTCTAATAGGAGGAAATTCCAAAGACAAGAGAAATGTGTTGAATTTCCCAGGACAAGTCTGTTCTTCTTCCTGTTCTTTCAGTGTCCTCTTGTCCCTAAACGACCGCATCCATAATGTGTACAGTGAGGTTCAACAAACAGCACTTGGAGCACCTGGCTTCTTGGTCAAGAATGGCCAAGTTTGTTTGGTTCAGGTATCTCTAAATGTCAAGTGGGACAGATTCTTCCAACTAATGCATTTGAGGGGGTCATCCCCACCTCACAGCAGCCCTTCTACAAAAGAAAAAATAAACCTGACAGAACCTAAATCATTCTTAAAATTTCTGTATATGCTTCTCAGTTTGTTCTGAGAGTGTGAGGGAGCTGGAGAGATTCTAATTTATATTAGCAAGTATTTTTCTTAAGTTTTCAGGATAGTCTCCTCATGAAGGAATGCCATAATATCTAGAAACAGAAGTAAATGGCTAGAAGCAGGTTTTGAAGTATCTCTAAGCAATTTTCTTTTTTTTCCTGCTTGGTAAGGAACAGTCATTCCCATTGCAGAAACTTTCTTAATCAAGGATTTTGCAGAGAGGAGGATTGAGATGCCCCTCGGAATAGATTCTGAGATGACCTCATTTGGCACGGGTGGTGCATCGTTGGTCTCCCCATGTTTTGTGCAGTTGATCCTAGCGTGAACAGGCATTGCACCACAGCAAAAATCCATTTGAGAGCCAACTTCTTCAAAGTTATTTAACTTGTGAAATGTGCCAAAACTTCATGGTCAATAAAAAGCAAATGGTTTGGAAATAAACATATTTTCAAGTCTATTTGTTTTTGGGTAAGTATTACACTTCTGGATTAAAAGACCCTGATATTTCAATTATAATGGAAAAGCTCTACAACAATACATAATATACAATAATGAAACACAGACTGGTTTTGAATTACAGTTGGGCTTTTTAGATAAAGCATTCAGTACTTGATAATATTTTTGCCTATGGAGTTTTAAATGTCTCGAGCGTGTCGAAAGCTGCAGCAAAGATAGCTGAATAGAGTGCCCATCCACATGTGCTTCCTTTTGGGAGAGGAGCGAAAGGGGAAATATTTCAGCCTTCCCCCTATTCCTAGATTCAGTGGCTGGGTAGAAAGTGCCTCCCCCTCTTCTGAGCTCATGCCACATTTGTGGTTAATGCAGTTTTCTGCATTGTTGTTTCCCAGGTTTCTTGTCCATATTGAATATCTATATTTGGGATTATTTTTCCCAGATGTATTAGTTGGTGTTTTTCCAAACTGAATTTCACTTTATTTTCTGGCCATGTAAGGAACTTAGGTTCCTTTGTATTATTTCTGACTTTACTGCTACTCAAAGTTCCCTGTTTAATATCCTCAGAAGATGTTATCTATATGCTATTTTAATCATATAGATAATTAAGGAAGTTATTAATGTCTGGGCTAAATTGATTCTTGTATCTACACTGGCATTTCTTTCCAGTTGGATACTTTGAGATTTTTATCCTTTTATTTCTAGACTTTTCAGCAGTGCTGTGTTTCTCAGCCTCTTCTATCCAAAAAAATGGGAATCAATTTTAAACGTATGACTTTCAGGGAAAACAGAAGTGTGATTCATGCTGGAATAGAGTAAACTTTGTAAATCCGATCACAATCAAAACTGAAGCTGTATTATAATCATCATGTATGTATCTTCACATTGATTTCAGTATGCTGTCTTTGTACTTTAATTTGTACAGTAGTAGTTCTTAAATGATAAATTATTAAGTAAATATTTTCCTAGTGGAATGTGCTTTCTATTTTTGTCTATCATCTCGAGAACAGAATGTGATTCCTTTCTGTAGGGTCAGCTATTTGAAATACTTGCCTGTGTTTGTTCTAACTGTATAATCTATAATCCTCAATATGTCTTTAATCCACTTTATCTCTTACAGAACTACATCTTTGGAATAGGGCAGAATATAGTGTGATACATAGAACTATAGGGTATAAAGTTTGGGAAGATTAAATCCATTTCTGAGGTCAGTATTGATAGATTTTGGCAAATACCAGATAGAAGAAATTACTAGTTAAGAAAAATAAATACTACTTACTCATATTTTTATTCCTGTTTTTCCTGCCAAAAATAAGTAACAAAGAAGTTTTACGGTATTTCCTATCTGGGAATATGATAAAATTAAAGAAGGTATTTACCACCTGGCTAATTCTAAACATCTCCTGCAGTGTTAAGGGAAAGAAATTGATTTAATTTCTTTTGATTCTTTATGGTTATTGTGTGAAGTCGAATTAAACTTAAAAATGTTTACCTTTCTATGCATGACTAAGGTAGAAACCAGAATGCACGTTACTTAGCATTGACCACTTGAAATTGAGTGGATGCATTTACGTGGAAAAAATTTAGCCGTGGGTTCAAGGAGGGGTGTGTGTGTGTGCATGCACACACATGTTTAGAAGTCTGTCTTTGGGAGAAGGAATGGGTTCTGGTACCTGGTAGTAGTGTTTGTGACAATTTGGCAAGCTGCTTTTGTTAAGGATTGCATAGAGGGCTTCTGTTGGGATTGCTTCATTAGAATAATGGAGGAGAAAAACTTGAAAAAATTGCCTATAGCCTACATGTATTAATAGGCAAAATGTGACCTTTCAGCAAAATTATTGGTGCTGTTGGGGTGGGATCTTTTTTGATGAGTCTGTTCTTTACGTGTTTTTCAATTAGGACAATAAGGGAAGACCAGTCATAAATGATCAGCTATCAAAATTCCAGAATTTTTTTTTTTAATTAGCCCCAAACAAACTTTATTTAACATTTTTGTGTGTAAATTTCAGGTAGAGCATTTTATTAGGTATCAAAGTGTTAGATGCAAATAGAGTTGTCTGTTTTCCAAAAGTTGCTGTTGCTTTTGTATATTTTGGTAACTGACAGCAATTGAAAATCATTAAATGAAACAAGTTGTCAAGGGTCACGTTTCTGTGTTTGTCTAGTACTAAGGTATTAGGTACCATTTCTCAGGGGACGAAGGGTTTCTCATTTCTCCTAGTGACAGACTGATTTTACAAGGTCTTTGCGTTTGGGAGGTGGGGTGGGGATAGTGATCATGTTAAATGACAAACTTGCACAGCACAGGTTTTTTTTGTTAGTGAAGCCACACTACATAGCAGGCCTGGGTTCAAACACCACCAGTACTTCTATTATTATTTTTTTTTTAAAGCAGTTGTTGTTAAACACCAGTATTCCTGGTTTCCTATTTTAGAAGATGAAGATCAGCAATGTTAAGTAAACCTGCCACATCAGTCCTAATGTTTGTTTTTCTTGCAAATGGCTAGGAACATGCATAACAATGATCCCCCCTCCCCCCGCATTCTTACAATACTAAAAAAAAAAAAAAAAAAGTTAGTCTGGAATTTCAGCGTTCTACATTTGTAAAACTTCTGGTAATCCTTCTAGGAGATGTTAATTGCAGGGAAGCCTGTTTACCTGAGTAGTGATTTCCTTTATAGAAAAAAAAGGTACCATGTAAAGCAGCACGGTCCTTGTGTGTTACTTGCTGGTAAAAATAATTCCATCTGATTCATTGCCTGGAAGGATGGGTACTGGCTAACAGGGCAGCAAGTGAATCTGCACACAAAAATATCTGTTACTGCTCCTGCATGTGCCATTGTGGTAACATCCTTGTGGCTGGAGGGAGGGAGGGTCTGCATTTTATTTTTTCCAGTGAGGAAATAAGTGGGAATTTGCACTTTTCCCTTTTAGAGAACGAGAAGTTTTTCTACCAGCTTCAATTCGTATTGTGCTTTCTGTGCTGCCATACCATTTTCAGTAAAAGAGCAGTTGCATGGAGACAAAGAGGCTGCTGATTTAAGTCTCAATAGAGAAGTCTGTTAGGCTTCAACTGTGGGAGGATACTAAATGTAGCTAAAAGGTTGGCAGATGCTACCTGGACCAAAACTACTTGAAAATATTAAGCAGCTGTTTAGTAGGTTTGCCTAAAAACCATTTAATGACTGGAATAATTGCTGGGAAAAATACAACAGAGGAGTTTCGGTTTTAAAAGGTATTTATTGTCTGGATGTAATTTGCTCTTCATGTGGAATAAAAAAAAGCAGAGTTCAGCTACAAATATTTTACTAGTGTTGATGTGAGGGGGAAAAAAAAATCTAACCCCGAGCCCTTCCACCTGTTTTAATTTTTTTTTTGGTAAATTATGGCCATTTATGCAACATTTTGGCTTTCATTTTCAAAGGGAGTAATCGTGTCTCTGATTATGTAAGTTAAGCTGAAAGCTGTGGAGTGTTGTCTTCTGAAGTTTTGAGAAGGCTTGGTGTATCTGCTGCTATTAATGTTTTCCTGAGCTGTAACAGTCTGAAAATTTACCTAAAGGCTTTGTTTTGTGCTGCAACCTTTGAGAACACCTTAAGGAAGCCAGAAGCGTGGTGGTGGGACTGGGCCTGAATTTCTATGGGGTGCACTCAGAGCTCTGTGGATGGCTCAAGAGGGGAAGTTTTCTCCATCTGCACCTTCCTTATCCCTGCGGTGGCTGCTTCTGCAGGTTGGATAGTCCTGGGAGCTGCCCTGCCTGGTTCCTCACCTTGTTGCCAAGCCAGAGTGTAAACACTCTTTAAGAGCTGTATCTTTTCTGACCTGTGTGGGACACATGAAATAAGCTACCCCAGCATTTTGGGTTTGTTTTTCATTTTGGCGGGTGGAGAGGGGAGCTAAAAAAGTTTTGTGGAGCTGTTGTGCTGCATGCCTAGACATGGAGAGAAGGCCTAAGGAAGCCATTGCTCAGGACTGGCGTAGGTAAATTAAGGAGGGGATATGAACTTCTAATTCATTTCTAAGTGCGGTTCCCTTTATGACCAGTTCCACAGGGAGAGTTGATTACAGGATCTGTGTGCTGGGTCATCAAATAGTTAACATCAGTGGAAATATTTATGCATCAGAAGCTGAGATTCGCACACATGTAGGTATAAGCATTTCCAGTAGAACACATTTAGTTAACCTGGGGAAAAAAGTCAAAAGAAGTGATTAGTGCTTTGTAACTTTGGAATAGGTTTAATTTTGTGTGCCTGAAGCTTCTAGCAGGTGCTCTAGAAACTGGGGGAAAAAAAATAAATCTTTCCAGCACGTCCCACCCATACTTCATATAGAGCCACAAAATAATATTCAATGAACAAGAATCTCTTGATTGAATCTAAATGGAACATGCAGTTTTCCATGGCCTAATTATTCCAGAAATGATCATTTCATTGTAAAGAAGTTTAACTAAAACCTAGGAGATTTCTGCAAAATATCTGAAAGAAAAAGTACTTTTTTCTTTTAAAGTAAGGCAAAAAATAGCAAGAGCTTTTTCACAGATTCTGTGTTGATTTATCTCGGCTACTAGTTCTGCTTCTGATAGAGATTTTCAATTTTCATAAATACGGTCTTTGTCATTTGCTTCCTATTTTGTTTGATATTACACTGTACAGTAACATGGCTAAAATTTCTGTACACACAGTTTCATAAATTTTCATTTTTTCTTGTAACATTTCTAAAAATTTATTTCTGAAAGAGTGCATTTCTGCCCATGTGGAATATTTGCCTTAGAACTTCTGTAGTGGTCCCTGGCTGTTTGTCAGGGTTTTGTGCCCTGGATCAGCCTTTTGCTTTGTCCATGAACATGAGCCTAAATTTGGCAGAGTTCTGAGATGGCAGAAGATTACTTTGTGTATAACAGCTAGATAGGGTTATCATAATTAAAAATGATCAGGCATTTAAAACTCTGTTATTAGCCGGAGCATGCATGTGTCATCCTCACAGAGCAAATGAGGATGATTTGTTTCCTCTTAGGTGTCACAGAGGCATCAGTGTTCCTTCTGTGTGTGGCTCTGGTGAGATCAATCCTAGGATGCATCATAGGGTCTGGGACGTGGCGTACTTGAAGAAGCCATAGGAGAATGACAAGAGGTGTAGACCCATTAAATGGGCAAAGACCCAGTGAAAATGCCTGATTAAAAAAAAATCTGTTTGAGTAGTTTATAAAAAACCTTGAGAGCAGGTATGGTCATAGTGTCCTATGAGGAGAAAATGCTGGTCAAAGACAAGAACAACTAACGCTGTCAGCTAAAGCCAGAAATTAGACATATGTTTTTAATAATGATGGCAGGAACTATTTAAAGTGATGTTACATTCTCTGATGTTAGGTTTTCTGTTTGTGTGCTTCCAAGTCAAGAGTCATGACTTTTAGAAAAGTTGTACTTTAGTTGAATGCAAGTTACCGGACTTAATTCATGGAGGGCTGCTTCATTAGGAAATCTTAGGGACTGTTTCATTCAGGTTAGACCATCTGCTCTGGTGGCCCCTTCCAGTTTTGCAGTTTCCTAAATCTGCTGCTGTAAGACCCTCAGCTTTGCCCATTTCAGGAGCTTTCAAGGTTTGTAGGAAAGGCCATAAGGGATTTGGGAAGAAAAGTGAGGCTCTCAGGAGTTTGACAAGTTGGATCTTTCGTTGGAGGAATTAGACTTTGTTGTTTGCTCTATATATCTTGGGTGATACTCTGCTGTTTTTTCAGAACTGATTGCTCTTTTTGCTGCTCAGCCTGAGGCACTGGGTCGTGATTTACAGAATGGATGATGACTCAATGGTGGGAACTAGTCCTAAAGACTACACAGCACTGAGTAAACATACAGAAAAATCAGGATGTCTCAAATTGGGCATTGAAAATTAATGGATGCTTTTAATCTGAATCTTCTTTATTTCTCAGTGTTCTTTTAAATTAATATGTTATGAGTAATACAGCATAAAATGACAGTCTTTAACAATGTTATTCTTGTTTGGTTTGAGAAAAACAAGAGATAAAAATTAAATATGACATTACACAAACTCTTTTAAGATTTGCTGCTTCTATTACAGCTAAGTAACTGAAAATTTTTCTAATCTTACTTTAATAGAAACAAATCTGATTGAATTAGTTTTGGTTTTCTTTTTGAAAATCACAGACTCACACAAACATTTTAAAAAGTCTTGATTAAAGGTAATGATGCAACCTAGTGAAATTCATCTATGATCCAGACTGGACCACTGTCACTTCATTGGTTCATCTTGACCATGAAGTCCCTCCCTTCTCAATCAGATTTTTTTTTTTAATAATAAAACTTTAAAATTAATTACTCTGTTTTTAATTCTCTATAATATTTCATTATTTCATTATACAAAATTAATTTTTCTTCCAAAGAGTAGTGTGCTGTGTTTTTTTAATTTTCTTTTTTACTGAAATCCATAGTTCATTTTGTTGCTTCTTCAGATCCATTTTTTATCATTAGTACATTTTAGGAAGCCTCACCAGGTTCGAGTAGGACTCTAGATTTAAAATAATTTTAAACTGCAGTCTTGCTTACACTTTTCTCTTTTCTCCTTTCCTTCTGCCTGCCCTGTGCACAACTGTGTTTGCATACCTTGTCTCCCCTCTTTTTTTACTTCTGGGGAGAACGCTGGTACCGTGTGCATTTGTGATCTTCATTGTCTACTGAAAAGTGTTCAGTGCCAAATGCCTTGTATGTTTGCTTGGTATTCCCTTCCATGGGTCAAAATCTTAGGGAACATTGAACAATTTCTCTCAATACTGTGAAGTGATATTTTACAGAGCCAAAAGGTCCATCTGCATGCACTTTGGGTATGTTTTTTCCACTGCTTTTTGTGGTGTAATGTGCAGTAGTTTATTTTGGTGTCTTACATGTCCTTACAATAACTTTTGCCCTTCCTAGGCATTTGCCTTCCTATTTCCAAACAAATGTCTTAAAAATAGTCAAGCAGATCATTGAAGGTAGAGGGGAACGGCTGCCCTTACAGAAATGAGTGCACCCTGGGAGATGCTGATGATGGAATTAAAAAAAAAAAAAAAAAAAAAAAAAGGAGGGTTCTTGGAGGTTTTATATAAACTCCTTAAAATTTGCTTTTTGATTTTTTTTTTATATTAATTTGGGGAAATGAAACACAATATGCTGATGAGTCCAAAATTTGTGGAAATCTGCTGTATACCTAAATACAGGTAGTGAATTGCTGAAATGAAAGCTGTTCAGCGTATCTTGTTGAAAAATGATTGTTAGGTTCTCCTTCACTGAAAAGAAAGGATTATAATTCAAGTTTGCCTTTTTAAAAGAAGAGTTTCCTCCAACATTGTTTCAAGGTAGTTTGAAGAAGGAAGTAATTTGTTAAATGTTGAAATAGAGTTCACTGTCAAAGCAACCAAAGAATAAAATTACTCAAAATAAATAGTTACTCTTATTTTGAAAGGGTGACAGAGTGGAGGAGCTTGCTTTATGCGTAGTTGCTGTTGGCTGCACAAAACCCTCGTTTCCGCGACTCATGATAGATAGGAATATTAATAATATAATTCATGCCTTGCCATATTTTGCTGCTTAATCATCTTGTTTGGCACTCCCCCGGTTGTGTTCTGTGTGGCCATAATTCAGAAATGAAAGCTCACTCGGGCACTGGATTACAGTCCAGTAATCAAAGAGGCTGGGATTATGCAGATAATGAAAGGACTGGCCAGCATGTGTTTACCCAGAAAACTGGAGTGAAGTTAGAGACAGTAAACAGCCGGGGAGCTGCCTTCCGCGCTGGACGATGGCCGTCGCTTCTACGTCACGCCTGCTTTAAAGATCCAGGGTGGGTATAAGCAGAAACTGAGCGCGCTCTCCGGCTCAGAAACGTGTGTCAGCAGTATTGCTTGACGTTTCCGCCATGAAAAACTTAATCTCTTACAAGTGTTTAATAATGTTGGGTTTTGCATGCTGTTGCTGCTGTCAAAAGTAGTATTTCAAGGAGGTTTTTAAAAAATTCTTAATTTATAAACAGTTTCCTGGAAATTACAATTGACTAGAAAGATAAAGAGAGGCTATAGCATGAATCTGAATGCAAATAAAATAGAAAACGCCTCAATTTTTTTTGTTAACAACTAAAATTCTAACATCTAAACCTGACATTTCTTAGAGGCTAGCAGTGAACTTTGTGAATTTGTGAATTCAGAGTGTTGCTCGATAACTTTTTTTTTTTTTTTAATTTGTAGTACAAAGGAATTTCTTGGCTCCATAGTGCAGGTGGTTGTAGTTTGGGGGGCCACTTTAACAGGTAGAATGATGAGAAGATAAAAGGAAGTATCTAAAACAAATGAGAAGGGAAAATAAGTTCGTTTTTTTTTTTTTTAACTTCAAGAAGCCCTTTCCTTCTCTTGGTTTATGAATCATCTTTAAGTAGTGTAAGTTCTTCCAAGATACCTGGTTGTTTTTTTTTTTTGTGAAGTCGTTTACATGCTTTTGTCAGTGCGTGAATAACAAATAATACAATGGGTGGAGAGGAAGTTGATTGTAATTTGACTTAAAAGCATGAATGTTTTGACCTCAACGATTGGCAGCTTGAAAAGAATGATTTGCTGTGCTGTTTGTTGGGTTGTTTAGTGNTTTCTTGGCTCCATAGTGCAGGTGGTTGTAGTTTGGGGGGCCACTGTAACAGGTAGAATGATGAGAGGATAAAAGTATCTAAAACAAATGAGAAGGGAAAATAAGTTTGGTTTTTTTTTTTTTTTAAATTCAAGAAGCCCTTTCCTTCTTTTGGTTTATGTTTTTTTTTTATGTAGTGTAAGTTCTTCCAAGATACCTGTGTTTTTTTTTTTTTTGTGAAGTCGTTTACATGCTCTTGTCAGTGCGTGAATAACAAATAATACAATGGGTGGAGAGGAAGTTGATTGTAATTTGACTTAAAAGCATGAATGTTTTGACCTCAACGATTGGCAGCTTGAAAAGAATGATTTGCTGTGCTGTTTGTTGGGTTGTTTAGTGTTAATCACCATCCAGTTATGAATATAATTCACTCGTTAGACAAGGGAATTAGACTATAGGCTAGTGTTGAACTTCTAAAGTACCTTCAGTAAGCACTCAGGTTAAAGGAAGGGCTGTTCTTGAGAGTGCTGTGTTGATGGGAGGAAGCACTATTCATCTTGTGGCTCTAATGGAGGTAAGGCTCTTCAACTTGGAGAGGTCTGAAAAAATAAGAAATTTTAGTTTGTTATTATAGTTTCTTATGTACTTAAAAGGTGGATTTCCTGAGATACTCTTTTGAGTGCCTACTCACTGTAAAATTTTCATGCATAATCAAAAGATAAGGAGTTGGGTTTTTTGGGGGGGTGATTTTTGTTGGTTTTTTTTGTTGTGTGCTTTTTCTAATTGTTTATTGCTTAGGTTCTAAGTTCTGAGTAGGATGCGTTTATAACTTGAGACAGCTTTCTTTAGCAGCTGTAAACTTTCATTGACAGGTGTCATTTAAAAATATTCCGTCCGCATACTGTAGCAAAGCAGTGGACTCAGAGGAAAGCTGATCCTTATTTTTTTAAATGATACTTGTATTAGGGTTGTATTTACAGATGTAGGATGAGCTTTCTGAGACAGTGAGTGGAAATTAGATCAGTTTATAACCTGATGCTATAATTCAGGATTCTTCTAGCCTTGAGAGCCCTAAAATCTGAGGAAGTGTAGGATCAGTCTCCACGTTGTAACAGGTTTTCCTGCATTTCAGAATTAAGACTGGTTTTCGTGTTATTCAGAAATGAGTCAAATTTGGTTATATTAGAGCTTTGCCTAACTGTAGGATTGCTGAATCAGGTCTGGTATTTGAAAGGTAGGCATGGAAAGGGAGACGTGGGCTAATGTTTGTGTTACTCTGGCTAGTGTGTTACCTGGTAACTTTGACACGGCTGATGTGTGTGCGTGTGTGTGGTGGTTTGTTTTTTTTTTTTTTCAAGGAACTGTATTTGTATTTTGATTTAGAAGAGAGACTGCAGTGTATTTCATTTTTTGCACAACTTTTTGCTGAAGTTGAGACAAGTTTTGAAGTTGTCATTGAACACACCAGGGCCTAAGTTGATTGTCCTCCAGTTGAAGGTTGAGAATTGTGTGCAGAATAAAGGTAAAACTGACATTTAAAAACAAGTTAGACTTCCAGTTTTCCAAGTTTTTATGTGAAAATATAAATCCAGATGCTTTCATACCATTCATGTGTTCTTAAATTTTTCCATAGGAAAAAAGTACTGTGTTTCTGTTTAGCTTAATAAAGGATTGTTTATTATGCATAATAAAAAAGAAGCTTAATTTCAAAATACCAGTCCAGCAGGAATTTTGTATGCCTCCTGTTAGCCTGCATATTCTGCCACTTGGACATTCAGAAAACAGTAAGAGTTTCAGTTATAATTCAGGAGTTTCTTCCGGTCATCAAATAGTTTTAAAATTCTTCTTCCTATAGATTTCAATGAGTTAATCACTTATATTAAGAAAAAAACTTCTGTTTTTAAGATGCAGGAAGCCCAGAAACATGAAGTCACCTGTGATAATTATCTTATACCTACCCAGAAGTAAAGGGTTATGGCAGCTTGCTAAGTAGTGACTAGAAAAGGTGGGATGATAAGGGAAGGGGGAAAATGAAGAGAAGTTGTTGCTCAGTAAGAGAACCAGGAAGCAGAGCAGAGAGGAACCAGCCAGACCTATTGTATAAGAGGAGCTGGGGTGTATCAGGTGCAGCGGAGGGGAATTAGAGCTCCCTAATACCAGAACCAGGTTGAGAACAGAGAAATGGAGAGAGCTCTGCTTGAGCTAATTTATTCTGCAAGTGAGAGAGGAAGGAAGTGCTACTGCAGGCAGACTGTTGCCGTATCTGAGCTTGCTCTAATACTTAAACTACTTTCCCCTCGCCTTTTTAAAGTCTGAGCACTTTGTACCATTGGAAAGAGAAGAAAATTCAAGGATTACTTAGTATGCTCTTACTTGGAGGTAGTGAGGATGTGGAGAAATAGTAATAAAATTTTATTCCTGAAAAGATGAAGTACATTATTGTACAATAATACAGTTTTGTTTGCCTTACAAGTACTTTAATAAAAAATATTTGAATCTGTCTACGAGCTGGTTGAATTTTCAACTAATTTGATTTCTTTTCAGGTGATCTGAGCTATTGAAGGGAGGGCCGGGGATAAATACTTGCACCATGAGTGCCCTAAGGTGGTGCTGGTGCCTCAAGGAAGGATTATCTCATACTGGGAAGAGTAGTGCCCAAAGCGGAAGAACCTGCCATTTTCCTCTTCATTGCACAAACAGCCTTTTTTCATTTCCTCTGCCTTGCTGTATTCTGATCGAAACCTTGCATTAGGCCAAAGAAACCTGTGTGTCCAGGTGCGGCTGTGTGCAGTGAGACAGGACAAACTGGGCTGCTCTTTGCACGTTATCTGCGTGAGGACAAAGAGCTTGGGAAAGCTCATCCATCTCTGGTAGGCATCTCTGGCTGAGTGCAGAAGATGACATGGAGATGGCAGAAAAACCCCATGGGCAGTAGGGACCTGCGAGTCCAAGCTGGGAGGGAAGTGTGGTGGATGGATGTGTGCCCTGGAAAGTCAGCAGTGTCCTCTCCTGCACTGAGCCCAGCCCAGGGCATTTGGACTGACTGGAGCTGAGTACCACCAGAAATCCCTGGAGTCTCTGGCTTGTCACAGATTATCATAACTCTGAGGCTAAGTTACCTGCCTGCCACATCTGCTTCAGAAATGGGAGGAGAGGAGCCTCCTGTAAAATCATCAACAACCATCAGGCCTTGGTCTGTGCAAAAACTACTTTGGCTATGCCTGAACATCTCATGGAGAATGGGAGTATGTAACTGGGAATAACCATGTCCTGTCCCATTCCCGCTGAGTCCACAGCCAGAAGCTCCCTTACATTTTTCCAGTGTTTTGGATCAACAAGCGTGAGCTTTGGGAGTTGGAGAAAGAGCAAGAAGGATGCTCATGAGCTGGGTTCTAGGGCCTAGGTTGCCTGATGCTCCTGTGATGGGCTCTGCTTGTCCTGGGGGGCTTGCTCATGCCTCACTCCCTCCGGGCACTGAACATCCCTCATGGCGCTGGCATGGGAAGCAAGGATTCCTCACTGGTTTTGAGGCACCATGCGCTTGAACCCAAATAGATGTGTATGCTTTTTCTATAATATATTTAGTTTGAGTTCTTGCTGTATTACTTGTGTCCTCAGTCTGGGCCAAAATTGTACGCAGCCATACAGAATTGTTTCTTAAAAAAAAAAATAAATTCAACCAAACCAAACTAACGTGAGAATGGGAAGCAGGGATATGCAGGGCTAATTGTGGTGGTGGTTTGCAGGGCAAGGATTTTGCAGTCTGCTGTATGTGTTCATTCTTTTTGGCAGAATCACATTTAAAGCAGATCCATTTTGCCTTCATTTCAAGTGAAAAGAAGTTCCTTTCTCAGCAAAACAAACCATCACAGAAGCATTCAGTTTCTCATTTGCAGAATAAATGATTTCAAGTTCTTTTGGGTCCACATGGAAAAAGTACTCCACCGTTTTACCGGATGCTGTGTTCTCCAAAACATCCCTTTTTTTTTAAATGGCTGTTTCTTAATTATCCACAGCTGAAGGCCCTTCCCTTTGCTCTTGGCAGCCTATGCAGTCTTTATGGGGTGGAACAGGATCTTTTTTTCGTCCTAGGAAATAGTATTAATCCTGCCAGTATTTAACTGAATCCAGGATTACTAATCTGTCAAAAAGCTCTGCTTTTAGTTTTTACAGATGATGTTCAGGACATAGGATAGTTGCATTCATGTTGTCAAAAACACAGGCTATGTTTGTCTGTGGTAACCTCAGAATTTCTAGAAGGGATTCATTATGTTAGTACTAAATGACTGCGGTCTTCATTAGTAAAAATGAGTCAAGTTCTCTTAATAAAATGGTAATTTTCTCGTTTATGCTCTGTATTTCTGAAGTAATGGCTTTTAAATACTCAGCATTTAAATTTGCCTTCCTAGTGGAATAATAAAATATTACAATGACTGTAAAGTAATTTAGAATGAATTTAGATAATCTAGTTATTTACTTTTCCCAGTGTTTTCCTAGTAAAAGCTGCCTAACTCGTCTGTCTGTCTTATGATCTGTTTTTCCTGTTTGTACCAATTTGATTGATAAATATGTAGAAGCAGAATAGTTGGAAGGAAATTCCAGGATGCTGCAACTTAACTTTTCATTAGCGAAGTGCTTAAGAAGCAAACAGGGCTCATTGGTTGTCTGAAACATCATTTTGTAGGTGTGAAGCCAGCTGTTTTATTGCATGTATGTCAGAAAGATGTCTATGTGGAAAAACACCTGTTTCAGAATGGGTTGCTTTTTTGTGTGTATTGTTATCACTTGTTTCACTCCTTAAAAATCTAACTTTACATGGGTTTTCTTTTTTTTTTATTTTTGAGTAGCGCCTTGTAAGTTTACATATTGGTCTAGGTAATATATGGGGGGGGGAAACAAAGCATCTTGTGAATAGGCAGAGTACAGTTGATCTCTAGTGCTACAGTTGTCTTCTATTTTATGCTGTGCTTCCTTACAGGATTTAGAACTTTAAACACAGAAAACTCTTGTGTGGGAAGGTCATCACTTCAAAAAAACCCAAAAAACCTGAGTAAAGTTGTTATAGAATCTTAGAGGCTAAAATCTGGTTAATTTGTATTAAACTCTGGGCTTTATCTTGCATGGGACCAAATTTACTGGAAGCTTCCTCATTTGAATTAATGCAAGTATGAGGCACACAGATTCCTCAGTGCAGCAGCTCAGAGTTACTCAACGAGGTTACTTTTCCAGTTGTGACTAAGGGGCCAATTAGCAGCATCCGGAATGAGACGGCAGCGCCTAGGTAAAAATAGATGGCATTTGGAGAAGCTGGGGGCTGTTTTGGAGAAGGTCTTCAGCTGCAGACTGAGAGAAGACAAAGCGGCAAGCTTCAGAAAGGAGTGTTACAGACATGATTGTGGGAAACTCCATGAACAGACAAAGGTAGGAGCAGCCCAGAAAAACAGCAAGAATGCCAGATTGGACCCTCGAACTGAAGGGGTTCTGCTGTCGAAGGAATGCCTGAGCTGGGTTCTTCACTCCCTTCTAACAAGAGAGATAATGCTAGCACTGATATTAAAATGAAACAAGCTGAAACATCCTCTGAAAATGACAGGAGGCAGAGGAGTGGGTGTAAAGCTCACTAGATTGTTAGATCTAATGTGAAGGATTGATACTTTAATGCCTCTGTCAGAGGAAGGCACACAGAAGTGCTGCTTCAGTAGGTTTGCTTGAAGGCAATTAATTGACTATGCTGGAGTCTCTGAGACCAAATAATTAGGTGATATGCCAGGAACAGGGAGGGGAGCTTGATGGCATGGGATTTTATTTTTCTCTCTAGCCTTTAACTGTTATAGCTTTGTTCTATGACCACAACAGTTTCGATGGTCCTTCTCTATAATTTCTATAGGATACTGAAGCCATTGGATTAGTATAGTTTAAAACTCTTTTGTTCTTCACTGACCTACTTTGACTACATGTTAACTATTGGATTGGGAAAGGGCCATCTGTGTATGTGCCCACTGATACAGCCTGAATGTAAAGAGAATGTAGAATGCTATCTGCCTTCTCTTGATAAACTTCAGTCCAGTGGAGATAATTACCTTAAATACTCATTTATGTTGTAAATGGCATGCTCTACTTGTCATTTAATAATGTATTAGTGACTTTGTTATTTCATGACAAATAAGGCAAGAAAGGATGTACCTGAAGTCCTATCTTTAAATATACAAAGGATGTGTGTAAGTTAACCACCAAGTTCTTTCCCGTGGTCTGGTAGTGAGCCTGCTGCTTCCTAAAAAGTATGGGCAAGCTGGAGAATGTATGATCTGATGCCTTTTAAAAGTTATGCTAATTAACCAGTAGTGTATTTGGTGTATTTATATACACCTATGTGTGTATAAACCTGCAAAATACACACTTGTCCTGCTGAGTTTTTCTCAATTAAGTTTTTGTGGAATACATAACTGATGAGATTGCTCTTCATTTTCTTGATTAGTAAGGAATGAGCTTTCTGCCAATTAGAGCAAAGGTGTAATCGCTGTTGTAATGAGTCAACGTAACACTCCCATTGCCTTCAGTTTGGCCAGGATGCCAACTGAAGATGAAGTTTGCAACCACAGTACAGCTGAGGCAAAATATTGTTGGTAATCTTAATTTTGGTTTATCATCTTCAGTAGAGAAGCACGTTAACAAATGAGTAGATTGGAAGAGGTAATAGAGAGGGTAGCAGTTGACCATGAAGTATATTGTTTGGTAACCACAGAGGGAAGGTTTTAATTATAAACTGTTATGTCTGGTTAATATTTGTAACGGTCTGATAAAGTTTTGCAAAGCGACTTGATGTGCAGCAGAGCGATACGTTTGGTTACATTGGTTGTGTGACATAACCTTGTCTGTGGAGTTTTCAGTTTGCTCAGACTAGTTAATGAATTTTAAGAGTTCAATACAAAACTCTTTATTTGTAATGGGTCAAATATGTATTTTTAAAGGTAGTATACTGTTGTAGATGGATAGTCATATTGCAGAGGGGCTAAGTAATCTCTAGGGAAATCCACTTCAGGTGCCAAGGCCCATGATCATCAGATAGATTTGTGCAGTAGCAGATGGCATTTCTGACGGACAAATCTGGTGATCAATACACATGCATGCAGGTAAACATGTTCTGCCAAATGAAAACCATATTTTTTTATTCAGCGTTTTTGGAACAGATTGGAGGTAACTGATAGGAAAAAGCTTCCATGCACATTATGGTAATGCAAAGCTATGATAAGGGTTCTTCTTTAGACAATTATAAATATTCAGAAATTAGGTCTTTGCTCTCTAGAACCTTGTGTTGGGGAGATAAAGTGTTTACCCCATTTAGGACTCAAGCAGTAAAAAAGTTGCTGTTTAAAAGAGAGGAAAGTGGCCTAATACACTACATTGGTCAGATTTTCAATTTTTAGCAAAAATACTCAATTTAGATATAACAGAGCAGTGAACTCTAAATGTGAATGATAATTACTAGTAAATAAGTGTCTAATTTACTTTGTTTTAAAACTGATAACTTGAGATATGCCATTCTGTGATGAAGATCCTATTTCTAATGGGATAGCTAGTATTTTTACATAGACATATGTTATGATAACACAAATAGTACAAAATATCGAGTGTAACACACACTAATTTCACAGGTTATAGGGGAGTATTATATAAATGTAATGTTTTTCCCCTCTGTTGGTGAATTGTTCCAGATCCTGAATAAATCTGAAGATAGAGAGGTTGCTGCAGAAATGGTCTAGAATGGGGATATATATCTGTGCACCAGGGAATGTGGGAGAGCTCTACAGTAATTGCAAAAGCAAAATAAAATAAAGGAGGTTAATTTATTTATTTTCTGTCATTTAGACACATCTACTGGCTTGGCAGTATGAGAAAGGGCGTTCCCTTAAACTAACAGCTTGAGTAATTTGAACTATTGTCATAAGGTGTTGAATAACATAGTCAGAGCCTTACAGATGACCAGGGCAGCTGGTTGAGCCTAAGCACTAGAGGCCTTATGCAAGGAAAATATCTTGAAGGAGGGAATGATGTGGTGACCTCCATTCTTGACAAATAAACCACGTGGATTGCTTGTGGATGTAAAGTCCTCACGTAGCACCTTTGAGTAATGCTTTCTAGTTTCTCATCTGGGTAGAACATGTCATCCTAGTGCGTAGGTCAGGATGGACCTTCAGGTTTTCCTGTGTTTTCTCGTGGCTGGGCTGGGACGTAGCGGGGTTTATGTTCTTGTGCTCAGGAAACACAGACGAGAAGTGAGAGCTGTGGCTGGTGTTCCTGAGGGACGTGCCACTGCAGATGCAGCTCCCCCTGCAACCCCATCTTATTTTTGGCATAACGTTGAATCCAGCTTGAGGTGTTGATTCTGATCTCAGTAGGCTGAAACTACTATTTCGAAGACTAAGTGAGTAGTGAAGGCCAAACCCAATAATTTTGTTTTTCTGTCATGCTGGACCTTCTTCAGTAAAGAGGAAATGTGTAAGAAGTTGAGCTTTTATGGGGGTCTGTTTAGGAACTTTAGAATGAAGTCCCAGCTTATTTACATATCTTCCATCATAACTTGGGGGTATATTTATTAAATCTTATATTTTTTTTCTTATACAAACACGGTATCTTACATGTGTGCCATTCCATGAAATTCTGACTCCGTTGCACATATTGCACCCTCTACGGAGAGAATGAGAAAGCAAACACATGATGGCCAGTTGAGTTGCATAGTGCGTTACTGAAAATACTGGGAGACTATTGTGGTAAATTACCATAGAGTAGAATACGTTCCTGACTAAATTTATGCTACCAAATGAGAAGGGAATGGATGTTTTCAGGGTTCAATTAAACTCTTCTAAACGTATAAATAGAGATCTAGAAATCTGTATTTTATATGTATGTGTATTATTAATGCATGTAAATATTTTTAAATATAAGCCTGAGCTCTTAGACAGTGGGTTGCGTATGTGGAATAGCTCTCACTTAATTACTTCTTTCACTGGAGAATGAAGTACTCATGTGACTTCTGGGATAAATTAGTGGGTCAATATCAAGCAGAATAGCAATCCTGGCACTTCTTCCAAGCCCATTTGGATGAGAGTTATGTTTGGGGTTTTCTATGCTCTTGGTTCAGAGTTGGTTGTTTTGGTTTTTTTTGCAAGTGTGCAAGTGTTTCTGAATAAATTTCACAGAGCAACTCTGTAGTTTGAGCAAAATGAGTACTGCATGGTTTTTTTCGGACTCATGGCAGTTTCAGAGCACTTACTGAGTAAGGTATAATTTTTGCACTCTTACAAGAAGTGTGTACAGCTATATAATTTTATAATTATTATATACTTAATATATCGAACAAATAAATTCCAGTGCAATTCCTGAACTGCCTTGTGACTGCAGTTAGAGTGGAAGGTAGCTGTAAGGTTGCTGCAACATGTTTGTGTTGTTCTATTTAATGATCATTACAGAGCAAAAGCTTCTCATGTAATTTAGAAAAAAATTGTAATCTAATAAGAATCTTATCAAAAGGAAGACAGTAATCCTCTTAAGGATTCGTCTGTCTTAGGTCAGCAGGCCATTGTGGTGTTTTTGCAAAGGTGTTTCTTGGTAGTCTAGAACTTGTAAACAGTTTTCTGGTTTTTAGATTTTTTTGCTATCCAAGGAATCTGGAAACCATGAAATGTTTGTTGGAAATTGCTAGTCTTGCCAATTTATGATATTTGCCATTAATTTACAACACAAAAAAAAATTGCATATGATGTAGCAAGATACAGTTGAAGCTGCAGGTGTAATCCCGCATTCTTTGTAAAATTAAGAGAAACAAAGTACAAGATAAAATTGATATGAGCATTGCATGACAAAGTTATAAGCTGAAAGATATTTAGACTAGACATTAGGAAGAAGTTTTTCACTGTGAGGATCATGAGACACTGGCCCGGGTTGCCCAGAGAAGCTGTGGATGCCCCATCCCTGGAGGGGTTCAAGGCCAGGCTGGATGAGGCTTTGAGCAACCTGGGCAAGTGGGAGGTGTCCCTGCCCATGGCAGGGGGGTTGGAACTGGATGATCTTTAAGGTCCTTTCCAACCCAAAACATTCTGTGATTCTATGATAAGTTGGACTAATGAGTCGAGACTTGTGTCTCTGTTGGCAGCTGGAATTCCAGTTCTCTACTAAGAATTTATGAATGGATAGAGGATGGCAGGGTCCTAGAGTCTAGCTAGGCAATTAAAAATACACTGAAAAGCAGCCTGAAGGACTAGTAGTGATTTTAAAGGAAAGGAAGACACCAGTAGGGTGACCCAGTGGAGCACTAAGTTACTATTGTTTAGCTTTGTCCTGCATCCATAATTTGAGAAATCTCTCAGAAAACTGATGTCTTTGTTTACATGATATTCCTGTTTATGGTCTTTGTGATGTGTTTTAGGGTAGAGGAGCTGAACAGGTAGGTAGGTTTAACGTATTTTGGATTTGTATTTGCTCATAGTGTTTGCTATTCAAACGTCTACAGAAAAACCTGGGTTTAATTCTGGTGTGCAGCTCCTCCTGGTAACAGCTGAAAGGAACCAGTGGAAGGTTCAGCACTGAAGGCATTACCAACTAGACTTGAGCAAAGGTGTAAGGAGTAATACTTAATGATCTTGGAGTCCTGAAAAACCCAACCGCAAAGATTTTTCATGTAGAGCCAGTTTTGTGTTTGTAGTAGAGCATGATGTTAAAATTCAGAGATCTTTAAGTTTGTGGATATTTTGTTTCTTAGGCTAAGGATGTTCTAACACAGCTTTGGGAGCTCCAAAGTGTGAGCTGATCATACTGGGTTTTAGTGTTGTCTCCCAGCGTAGTGTTGGTTTTTTTACACACCTACCTGAATTAACAGGTCAGTGCCTAAAAAAAACCAAACCAAAACACAAACCCACAAACAAAGAAAAAACCACAAAACAACGATGAATCTTGTGAGTGGACATATGCTTATGTTTATACAAATGTAGAAAGTAGAAGTTGAGCAGTTTGCTTGTTTGGGTTTTTTTCTTTTTTTTTCTTTNTTTTTTTTTTTTTTGGAGAACATTTAAAATCCATCTCTTCTTTCTTTCCCCTTCCTGTTGGAGAAGACTTTGAAAAGTAACAATTACATCTTTCGTATCTAATGGTAGAAGGCTAGGCAGAAGGTGTGTGGCGAAGGTATCCTAATAATTTCTTCACTTAAGGTCAGTATTCTCAAGTGGCAAGACAAACATGGACAGCAGCTCTCTCTGCTGACTGCTCAGCAAACCTAGTGACTTCGAGTCTTCTGAATGAAGGTTAGCTTGTACTTTGAAAGTGCAATTCAGTAATAACCTACTTAAAACGACTGGCATAAACTTTCAGAGCCAGCATAAAAGAAACTTGAGTCAGTCCAGGAAAATTAACCACAGTAACTCTCAGTGTTTCAGCAGAGTATTTTTGTCTCATTTTTGGATTTTATGCCATATTTCAATTTCCCAAATTGAACACAACATTTATGTGTATTTTTGCCATCCTTTTTGCTTCCCTTAAAAAAATAAATCACTAATAATTGTTTTTGAAATATTAGTAAAAATTTGTGTGGGATGAGGAGAAAGCAATGCACAAAACCTGTGATAAGCTTGGGGCTAAAAAGTGTTGTTTGATGTCCTATGTCCAGGCAAACTCACCATATATAATGTAATGGAATATGTTAAAGATGTCACAGAGAGTCAAGAACCTCCAGATACATAGCTGTTTGATCAAATCTAGCCCCCAACCACTAACACATTCATTCTTGTTTTGCTTAAACACTTTGAGCTCCTATTTTTTCCTTTTAAAATATTCTGCTACTTTTATTGTGTTGCCGGTTTCTCAAACAATTTTTTCTCTCTGTCTTTTCCATGTCTCTGCTCATGCTGTACCTCATTCTCTTTCTCTCTTGGTCTTTTGATACTTTTTAATGTTGTTGCTCTGTCTTCTTTGGCTTCCCACTCTGTCCCCTTAATAATATTCACAGCTGCTTTGCCATTCTTACATCTCTTCTGAATTTTTTTGCTATGCTCATTGACTTGTTTTTCTCTCGTCAATTTTCATCTAAAATTTATGTCATTTGAGTCCTTTTCCGTACCTTCTCTGCTGTCTTTTTTGAAGTGGATAATTTTTGGCTTCACTGTACTTGTAATTAGAGTGGGTAAACTTTGTCTGTCTTGGATTACTACATTAGTCTAAACTCTTCCAATTCATTGAATAACTAATGAGGAGGGCTTAAAAAGTGTTGTCAGTTTACCTAAGGAAGAAGGCATTGCTGCTTGATTGTGAAAAGACACAGTTACTACCAAGTGGCGATTATTAGTACTAGCATGAGGAACACTATATACTACCAAATATCCTGTGAGTCTCTATTTTAGTGGGACCTAGAACAGCAACTGATATACCCAAATACCCTGGTAATTTTGTCTTCCATTAGTTGCTCATGAATTCTCATCATCCACTGTGTTTCCTTGATTGCTTATTATCCGAGATTTCTGGTATAACTGTGTTTCATAACAGATTCATCATGTTAGGTTAGTGATTAGTAAAGAGTACCCAAACTTCGAAAACCTGGGCACTCTGGAAGCTCTCTACTCAACTTGAGGGTGACACATCATTGATGCTAATTTGTACTAGTACAATCCTTTTGCAACAAGTATGGATGTAATAGTATTTTGTTGTGGCTCATCAGTAGCTTTGACAACCAAGCTTGTGGTCTTGGTCCAGTTCCAAGTTGAACGATGTTCACAGCACAGACACCATTGGTGTAGTCAGTGGTGGGATGAACAAATGTTGGTCACAGATGGACAAATCGTAGCCTAAAGGGATCTTTTCATTGAAACCTTGACTGCCATGGCTCTGCATTGAGCCGTATGGGTGAAAGTGAGGAAACTTGCCTGCACCATGCCTGATGTGAAAGTAGGCAAAAAGTTTAATTGAAGTTTCATAAACTTCAAGAGTGTGGTTTTTAAAAATGTGCTTTATTGAAATTCTTTTTACTATAAATTTGTTCTTGATTCTTGGTCTTGTCATGAAGGTTATGGCAGCCCTTCATCCATATGTTCTACTAAGCTTGTAAGATTTTACATACGTGGGTAAAGGCAGAATTTTGATGAATATATTTAAAAGTATGTCTACGCTATAAAATTTTGGCAGTGTATATGACTAAGAATACTATTAAGGAGCATCCACTGTTGCTTGTAATGGTACTCCATATGCACTCAAGGCACTCAAATCAAATACTAGATCTACACTGCTTTCAGACTACTCATTCCAGTAAATGATAGTTGTTGAAAACCTCTGTGAAATGACTGGGGAGTATTGGCAAGCAGTAGAGGGATTCACGGTATCCTGCATCCCTGCAAAACTACCCAGGAGACTCCCACTTGGTGAGAACTTGTTTGTTTTGAGCAGGGAGAAATTAATGGTTGGGAAATAATTCTCAATTTTGTGATTGATTATTTGAAGAGGCACTGATGAGCAGGAAAAGTGGTGGAGTATGTCCTGTGTTGCACTTCTAATAACGTATTTTGAATGTGCTGGAAACAGTACGTTAATGTTGTGCTTTTCTTTTTGTGCATGTTCACTCACGGAAGTCAGCTTGAGTTTGTCCCACTGTATTTATTGCTGTGTGAATAATGTTGGTACTAGTTAGACTTTGTATATTAGGAGCACGGTGCCTAACTGCTGCCCTGCCTGTATAATTATTAAGTATAGAGAATGGGTTGGGAAAACAACTTAGAAAAAGCACCTATTATAAATGAATGATTACTGACTTCACACAGCATTCATAATATTAACAGGGAGTCGGGAAAATTAAATTAATGCCATCAGGATAGTCATTACTTTTGTCAAGAAGTGTGTGTAAGAAAGAGAGGGCAAACATTTGTACTTCTTGGCTTCTTAAGACCAATATTCTACTGTGAAAAGTGGCTTATAGAAATGTGTCTCATTACGTACTTGAGTGTATGTATGACAGGACTTTGAGTTAGAAAAGGCTTTGAGCTGGGTGTTGCTAGACCTTCTCATGAAGTGAACTTCTCAAAGAAGACCAAAAGACTTTCAAACTCAAATTTGCAAGTTTTATTTGAATAGCTTCTTACAAAATAGAATCTTCATAATGACTTGTGGGGGATAAATGTAGACATAAAGAGATTTATGCCTCTAAGATCATTGAGTCCAAACGTTAACCTAACACGGCCAAGTCCACCACTAAACCATATCCCTAAGTGTCACATCTACAAATACCTCCAGGGATGGTGACTACCACTTCCCTGGACAGCCTGTAACAGTTCTTGACAACCCTTTTGGTGAACAAATTTTTCCCAATATCCAATCTAAACTTCCCCTGGCACAACTTGAGGACATTTCCACTTGTTACTTGGGAGAAGAGACCGACACCCACCTACAGCCTCCTTTCCAGTAGTTGCAGAGAGTGATAAGGTCTCCCCTTAGCGTCTGCTTCACTGGACTAAACAACCTCAGTTCCCTCACCTGCTCCTCATAAGACCTGTGCTCTAGACCCTTCACCAGCTTCGTTACTCTTCTTTGGCCCTGGTGAGGGGCCCAAAACTGAACACAGTATTTGAGGTGCGGCCTCACTGTGCTCAGTACAGGGGGATGATCGCTTCCCTAGTCCTGCTGGCCACACTATTTCTGATGCGGGCCAGGATGCTATTGGCTTCCTTGGCCACCTGGGCACACTGGCTCATGTTCAGCTGGCTGTCGACCAGCACCCCCAGGTCCTTTTTTGCCGGGCAGCTTTCCAGCCTCTTCCCCCAGCCTGTAGCGTTGCAGGGGATTGTTGTGACCCATGTGCAGGACCCAGCACTCAGCCTTGTTGAACCTCATACAATTGTCCTTGGCCCATCAATCCAGCCTGTCCAGATCCCTCTGTAGAGCTTTCCTACCCTCCAACAGGTCAACACTGCTGCCCAACTTGGTGTCATCAGCAAACTTACTGAGGGTGCACTCGATCCCCTCATCCAGATCACTGACAAAGAGATTAGACTGAACTGGCCCCAGTACTGAGCCCTGGGGAACACCACTTGTGACCGCCCACCAACTGGATTTAACTCAATTCGCCACAACTCTTTGGGTCTGGCCATCCAGCCAGTTTTTTACCCAGTGAAGAGTACACCCGCCCAAGCCATGAGCAGCCAGTTTCTCCAGGAGACTATTGTGGGAAACAGTGTCAAAAGCTTTACTAAAGTCTAGGTGGACAACACCCGCAGCCTTTTACCCTCATCCACTAAGTGGGTCACCTTGTCAGAGGAGAGGAGGTTAGTTACGTTTAACTTGGTGGCTTGGTGAGCGGCAGCAAAGCCAGAACAGTTTGACTGTTTTTTTAGAGCTTTTTTGTCACAAGGAGTTTTTACTTAACTATAAAAATAATAGTTCTGGGTTTATTTAACAACTGGACAATATGGAAACTGAAGAAAAATTGGAGAAATATTTTGCCATTAAGTTGGTAGGGAAGGAATATAGGAAGCAATCTCAATGGGCAGAGGTGAGTGAATGCAGAGTTCTCAGATGTTGGGAAATTATAAGGAAGTTCCTAAAATTATTGTGAGTAAAAAAGTTACTATTTATTTCTCTGTCCCCAATTTTGGACATCATTTTTAGTATGTGTTTTTATTTTTCATGCTTAATGAAAAATGAAGTGTTTGCTTTTACCATCATACCAGAAGATGATGCTGGTTCTTAAAGCAAACATCATCTTCAAGGTAGTTAATAACAGTCATGTGTATACAGGAAGCAGTGGTTATTCGGAGGGCATTTTGATTTTAATTCTTAGTGAATTTCTGATAGTACATATGGGGGTTCAGGGTAGCATATGTGAGCTTAATATTTTGCTTGATATTTTATATGTAATCTCCATAATTTGTCTTGTTTTACTCTAATTCTAGGCCCTATACTGCCTTGCATCTGCAGTCCCATGACGTTTCCTTACAGTTGCTGTGCTGGATTAAGCAGCTCAATCCCTCCCCCCATCTTCACTTCTTCCCTTCCTGGCATTATACCCTTCATTGCAAAACTACGGCTGAAGTGGATCAGGGAACTGAGCCAGGTGTTCAGCATTTCCCCCCTCTTGGCTTTTCATTCCCACTGAGAGGAGAACCATAGCTCAGTTCTCTGGATGCAGTTTTGCTGGTCTGATGCATAGTTTTAGATTTTCATGATCCAAAATTGGTTACTTGTAAATTACTTTAATTGAAACATGAATGTAGTATAAACATGAATATTTTTAATGTATGTTAGAGACTTGCAATAGAAGTATGCTCTCAGATTTTTGTCTTTATTTGATTAAAGGATGCAGAAGGCAGAGACTGCAGAAATGACTGATGAGAAGGCATGGGCTGGCTGGATTAGGATTATTTTGGAAAAAGGCTGTTAAGAGAGAAACTGAATTGCTTTGGCCATTTTAGAATTGTAGTAACAAATGTTGGTCCGTGTCTAAAAAAAAAGTTACCGTACTTTTTGTCATTTCTTTCTGATAAATGACTTGATTTTTTCTTTATAAATGACTTGATTTTGTTGGAGGCTCTGATTCTTTTTTGATTATCATTGTTCAGATGTATTAGTACTTGCTTTCACTAAGCCAATTTCCCTTGAATCTGTGAATACTCAGAAGTATTTCAAAGGCTCTGTGCAGTTTTAAATGGCTGAAGAGAAAACTGAAAAGCCTGAAAATTAATGTGTAACAAAAACCTTCTGAAAATGAGTAGAGTTCTCAGTCATCCAGAGAGGAGTTTATCTTTCTTTAAATTTTGGTTTTGATAAGAGTGTACTCTCCTGTGTGTTAGTAATAAATCACACATGCCACTTAGTGATGTCATTTTGATTTTATTTTTAAGATTATTAAAGTGTTATAGGTATTTACACATTTATTAGAGCAGTTATTCAATTTTTATTTCTTTCAACTGAAAGTGAATACAATGGTAATATTGCAGGATTTTAAATTTTGGGGCCTAAATGTTTGGCTGTACATTAGCACAAGAATAAAATGTTGCAGAATTCATTGGCAGCTCTGAGTATCCGTCTGCTGAGAAGAAAATGATTTGCTGTTTTTCATCAACTGGCTGTGAACATCTATAAGGAACTGCATGTTTCATTTCAAGTCGTTGCATTAAGGAGTTCAGCTCTGCTGTGGAGGTCAGTCAGTCTGTACCCCAAGTGCCAGTGCACCCGCTGCTCCCAGTGAGGGCAGCCGGGGAAGTCCGTTCTTAGTCATCTTTCGCTAAGGTTTGTACAGCTGCAAAAGAGGTGTTAGATGATTAAGGAAAACACTGAGAGGAAAAAAAAACCCAAACAACAACAACAAAAAACCCTCAAAAAATAAATTCCCCAAACCCAGCTAACGACATGGTCTCTGTGGATAGCTTGGGAACATGGAATACTGATTTCATTGATTTCTGCTGTCTTGTGCTGTGCATATTTGGACCCGCTAAAATTTGCTCTCCTATACTTTTTGTGTTTTCAAGTAGAAAAAAAAGTAGGCATTATGTGTTACCCTGTTCCTAAGACACCCTGAATTCCCAAGAACGATGAGAAATATTGTTGCATGAAACTTATTGCAATATTATTTTGTAGTGTCAACAGCAACTTGATTAATAAAGAAAAGCAGATATGACTAGAACAAGTGGGTTGTGGGGTTTTATTGTGGGGCCTTGGGGTTTTTTTGTTGTTTGTAGGTTTTTTGGTTGGTTGGTTGGGGTTTTTTTTTCTTTGCCCCTGTAGTTTGCTTGTTGACGTAGTAATGCTTGCATGAATTTCATGTAGTGCTCTAGAGTGTTTTTTCTTGAGAAGAACTTAATTATATTTTTCATTTTATTCCCACACCTCCAGATACTTAACTGGAAGAAAAAACCCTAAACTTTCATTACTTATTTTAATGCTTTAGTCATTCTTAAATTTTTGTTTAATACTGACCGTACCTTAAAATGAGTGTCATCTTGAGTCAGTTGAGTCTGGTCATAATTTGAGCTGAGTCGTATCTTGATGTATTCCCATTTGACTTCAGCCTATGTTTTCCTTTGACTAGGATATCCTTGTTGTCCAAACTAAATGCATGCAAGCCATGTAGAACAAAGCAACCAAACCCCCATTATGTTCATGTAATGTCATAGATTATATTGATACCACTCACATGGTCTCAAGTTCTATGGGAGATTATAGATAGCATAAGAACGAGTGGAAGTTAGAATTAAAAAAAGTAACAACTCTTAAAAAGTAACCAATTGCACTTTTGTCTCTTTTTTTCTTTCTTTCTTTTTCCCAGCTGTGTTTACAATCTGTCTTCTGGAAGAAATTGTTAGTCCATTAATTGTTGCCTGCTTGCTAATAACAGTGAATTCTGAAGTCCACTCTCCTTTTTGTGTTATCTGAGGGCAGGTAGTCAAGAAAGCAGACACAAGTACTTTGCTTCCCAAGGCCCTTTATCTCCGTAGGGCTGTAACCTTCGGTCGATAACAGAAGTGGTCTTTTTTGTAATGGGTGAGGGCTGATGACTTTCTCTGGCTACTTGACTTACAATGTCTGCTGTGAGGCATCTGAACTCGGGTGAGACACCTGGCCAGTGGAATGGCTTTAGGGTGACCTGGTTTTGGGACCTTCTGTTTTCAAGAGGTGTTTGGGGGGACTGTTCTCCCATGCAGCTCTTCTTGTTGGGGTTCTGCAAGACCATGTTTTTTGCATCTTCTGTGCCACAGATGAATATAGCTTGTGGGTACATGGGGTGAATAATTATGATGATACTAAGTGTGGTGTCATAACTATACTACTTCTCTTCCCCCTGAATGTGGTTTGGAATTTTTGCTATTGTAGAGCTTACCCAAGCCTAATGAATATGCTGTTGGTGTGCGCTGCCTGGTATGATCAATTAAACTTCATCAGCATCTTAGTCGTTCTCTGTGGGATGCAGTTTGATAACCTGTTGAATCCTGTCACTACTGCAGTGCTGTTAGCAGAAAAACTGAATAAACTCTTGTACTTTACCACGTTAGGTCAGAAAGCATGTAGCATCTTTATTTGTACTGCAGTCCATATTTATCTTTCCAGTGTTTAAGCAATGCAGAGAGTTGATGTGAAGTGCCTTGGGGTCCTTGCATCTCTATCAGTACTTTTAAAAAATACGCAGGTATAAACTATGACCTTGGAATATTTCATAGGTCTTTTGAACTTGAAACTAGTAACTGTTGTGTACATGGTTTTAATTAAAACAGATTCATGGTACTTTGTCTGTAAAACTACCGTACACCTGCTAACAGCTTCTAGTGTTTACTGGGTATTCTCTAACTTGACATACTCTTGTGTCAATATCAAGTTCCAACTTAGGTTGACTTTTTACTAGTATGCCCAAGTTTTAAGAAATCAACATAAAGTCTTTACTATTAAAATTTTTCTTGTTGAAATCATTGAGATTTTTCATTTATGTGTTGTGTTGTGGCTTGGAAGGTCATTCACTGGATTCTGGTGCTGACAGAGCATTTGTGCCTTTAAAAAAACAGGTACATGAAGGGAACTGCCCTCTAGTCTGAGACTATACTCTCCGAGTAAAAATGCGTATTTCATTTCTGCAGCTTTCTGCTATTGTTAGCCTCTTGTGTACGTGAGCGTAAAACTAAACTGTGTGCTCTTTTGATGCACTTGGTAACTAACAAACCACTAAGATATTGACATTCCGTTTATTATTTCATTGAGTCTTTTCTCTGCTGAGAATTAAGAACACAGAGCAAAAGTAGTAAGTAATACATTCTGCTTAATTCGTCAAGCACATACTATTATTTTGTGTGAATATGTTCATATTGATGCATGTTATGTGTTCATAGTAAAGCAAAAAATCCTTGCTGTGTTTCAGTAAAATTGATTTTGCTGTGGAAACTGTCAACATGGGGGTAATGATTGAATCTGAACCCTCGTTTGCGGAATTATAGTCTTGCTGTGTATTCATATACCTATTCATGTATATTCATATAGAGTTATAAATGACACAGTGTTTTTAAAAATACAAATTAATCAAGCTTGATCTGTTTGACAGTTCTTTCATCCTTCTTTGGAGTGTAAGTTAATGATGGTGAATGTCAGCCTCCAGTGAAAGTAGTGCTATATCACAGAATTAAGTATGGACTGCTATTGTGTTTGCATTCTCCACTTCAGCCTGGCCTTCTTTGGTGAACTTTATTTTCTTAATAGCAGGTGGTGCTTAAATTATTTGTATAACATGTTGTTCAAGATCTCAAACACACAGTTATAATACAGTTCCTATAAGGGGTTCATTTGTAAATTTGAGCTCTTTTACAGAAATTGTATAAATGTTGCTTTCCTTTAAAATTAATCTTCCAAAAGAAATCCTGTTTTGTATAATGAGATGCCAGACTCACAAAGATTTCCTTTCTTGTTTCATAGACGTTCCATCTTCAGAGCAGCCTGAACTGTTCCTAAAGAAACTTCAACAGTGCTGTGTCATTTTTGACTTCATGGACACGCTTTCAGACCTTAAAATGAAAGAATACAAGCGCTCCACTCTTAATGAACTGGTGGACTACATTACAATAAGCAGAGGCTGTTTGACAGAGCAGACTTACCCTGAAGTAGTTAGAATGGTGAGTTCCTTCTTTCTCATGGTCTCTTTAAATCCGCTTGCAATTCCAATTACACATTGTGGGCGAAATTGAACCCTGGAGTAGGTGGATTAAATGAGGCCTTTGGTTTGTGTTTTCTACTAGACATCACTTGGGGATAATTCTCCAAAGACAAAAATATTAATTTTTATATATGCTTAATTAACGTCAAGTAGATGATGGTTATTATAGTGTCACAAATGTATGAAAGGAATCCTGGATTGTTTCCTGATGGAGAAAGCCAGCAGCCATAAAATCAGAGTCCCTCACATTTCCCCACCTACCCTCCCTTTCCCCCCAGTATAAATAATGGAATAATTTTTGCAAGTTTCTTTCTTTGAACTTTATCCAAGCTCTTGAGTGTGTATTTTAGGTGGAGATAGCATAAAGTGTGCACAGATAATGATTTTTAAATAATAAATTTAAAAAATATTGTATAGGATCGGTGTTAAAATTTCCTGGTTGCATTATGTGGATTCATAGCAGCTGCTGTTAGAGTGAGCAAGATTACTCAAGAATAAAGCCATACCTTGTATATGTAAATTGTCAAAGAATAGTGTTTTCAGTGTAAAAATGGAAGCAGTACCAGATGCTATCTGTATGGTGAAGAACATGCATTACAACTGGCAAAATCAATCACTGCTTTAAAATGTTTGTTCCATACTACCATACGGTACCCTTATAACCTGTTATTTAAACGAGAAGGCAGTTAGTTAAATATAGATTTGGCGATTTTGATTTCCCACTGGTGCTGTGTGTGATCATGGAATCCACTGGCCATGTGCTGTAAGAAGAAAAACATGAATAGATTTTACATTGCATTGTGTATGTTCCTTATTGCTTTTCTGACACACAGATACATGCTGTGTCACTTGTAATATTTAAAAATAGCTGTAAATTGTGACAGAATCATAAGCAGTTAATAGTGAAGAAAAAAAAACAGAATTAAGAGTGTATGGAAAAATCCTAATATGGCTGCTTTGTGTGTGTGCATTGTCAGAAAGCCTATAATTATGTGATGAGATTATGCCCCTTCTCCCTCACCCTCCCCTTCTCCCTTCTGTACTGGACCAATCTTCTGAATGAACTGCTTTTCAGTCTGTTGTGTTATTTGTTCAGCATGTGGTCTAATGCACCGTTCAAATACCCGTCTGAATACAGAATTGATAGTTCTTTGCTGAATTCTTCTGCTGGTGCTGCACTGTAGTGTCTGAATGGTTTGCAAATGTTAGTTTGTGATGATCACATTCTGTCATACCCTTTGTATAGACCAGACACTGATGCACAGGTAACTTCAATAGAATTGGATACTTTTTCTATGTGTAGAAAATGCCTCCAAACTCCCCTCCTGGGAGAATTTGGTATTTATTTTTAGCTTTTCTATTATTGAGGTTGTATTCTCGCATTGACTTGGGTTATAGTTGTTTACTGCAGCAACATTTGTAGAATAAAGACTCTGCAAGTTAGTGTTGTCGTAGGTTGGGCCCCAAGAAACAAGAAGAATTTGGTCTGTAGCTGCTCATAAAGTTCAATTTGAATCATAAATCATAACCTATGAAACAAACTGAACTTGAAGTGTAGAAGAGACGCATAACCCCATTGCTAACATGTCCTACTGTCCCTGCAGTCGCTTATGTTGATTCACAAAACTGTTTTTTCTCTTAACTGTTTTTATGGTTTTAAATAATGTTATTAAATATAGTCTGTAACTATGAAATGGAGGAACCACTGGAAGGAAAGATACAGCGTGAGATACAGCGTGAATTTTTCCAGTGGATTTCACAGGTATTTGCTAATGGAGCTTCAGGAGTTCCTGTTTCAGCTTAGCTCCTTTTTGATGGAAAACTGTTCTATCTTCTCTCCAGTATTCCCTGGATCCTTGCGCTGTGTCATGCGCTTCATCATCTTGCTTTCTTCTGTTTTGTGTTTGGGCTCCAGTGCTGAATTCAAGCTGTGTTTTCTCTTCAGTGCCAGGGTACTTAATCAAGGGAGGACTGGGAATTTTCTTAAGTCCTGTATCTGGCTACTCAGTGACCCCCAACTGCCCAAACCTGTATTTTTTACAAATAGAAAGATGCCTAGGTAATTAGGCAAGCAGACGTGTTTTTTTCCTAAAGAATTTATTGAGAAAGTTATATTATTTTAATTTTGTAAGAGACTCTAGCCTGCAACAGACATCTGTGTAAGCTCTTGGAAAGAAAGTTTCAAAATTGGAAAGGTGTCATACCCTGATTGTGCCTGTGGCAGCTGGTAGTGTTCTATGTGCGTGTGCTCTTGGAAAAAAAAACACTGTGGTGGTTGTGTTCCATGTGAGCAGGATGCTGTGCTCCGATATTGAATTAATGTGAGTGGATCCATGGCAAATGCATGAATGATTTCTGTCGATCATCCCAACGAAAGCTAATGCAGTGTTTCTACTAAAGCACATCATCAGAGCTTTTGTGCATTGCAGATATTTTGTATTTTACAGATAGGCTACCTGGTAAAAGTTCTATTTTTCCTTCTGGTCTTTGCCCATAAAATCAAGACAACTCTATCACTTTGAGTGCAGTTATAGAGGCCCTAGAGGGAAAGGTAGTGCTCCTAATATTATATAAAATAAGTTTTCAGCACATAC
>VZTO01024499.1:0-50435 GCA_013400615.1 Syrrhaptes paradoxus | reverse complement strand
TGGCCTTGAACCCCTCCAGGGATGGGGCATCCACACCTGCTCTGGGAAACTTGGGCCACTGCCTGACCACCCTCACAGGAAAAAGATGTCTTCCTAGTATCTAATCCGAATCTACTCTCTTTCACTTTAAAAGCATCTCCCCTCCTCCGGTCCCTCTACCCCCTGATCCAGAGCCCCCCCATCTCTCCTGTAGCCCCCTTACAGCACTGGAAGGTGCTCGAAGGTCTCCCCAGAGATGTTCCTGCCCATGGCAGGGGCTTGGACTAGATGACCTTTAAAGGTCCCTTCCAATCCAAACCATTCTACGTTTCTATGAGGTTTCTTCCGTGCTTGAAGTCTGGGAAGGGGGAGCTGACACTCTCAGCTGGATGACATGGAGCATCCCAAGACCTGGGTGGAGAAGGAAGGGGAAATCCTTGACCTCCTGTAATTTCATCCTTGCTACCCACCCTCCAGTTTAGCAAGCACCCTGTGCACAGCAAATCCAAACACCCAGAGCGCAGGCATGGGACTGGCAGGATGAGGGACTGGCAGGACGAATTGCCACCAACAGCAGAGTCACGTGCAGCCGGAGGCACGCTGAGCCCAGCAGCACCAGTGGGTAAGAAAAAGCTGCTGGTTCCCCCACCACCCCCCTTTCCCTGCAGATAAGAGCTGTAAAACGTTTCCCGTGGCAGCGTTATCGCATGTGTGCTTCCCCCACCACCGCTATCTCCCTCTGCAAATGCCTCCCTTCCCCTAAAGCCCCACGGCTGTTTTATATACCACCAAAAAAGCAAAAAACCCAACTTGCATAACAGCTGCTGCACCCAACAGACTGCTGTGCTTCTTTCCGTTTCTCCAGCAACCCCTGGAGACCCTTTCTTGGGACCCCTCCTCTTGGGCTGCAGACAAGTCACCTGTCCCTTGCTTTGGGGTCCAAAATATCTGATAATGTCATTTTGTGAAGGATGAGCAAGAAATAACTCCAGAAAGCTGCTACCCACCGGCACAGCTGACCCCAGGCAGTACTCTCACAATTCTGCCATCTGGTTGCTTCAAAGGAGGAAATTTGGGTGACCTTGGTGCAGCCCTTGAACCCCCCCAACCCAGCCTGCAAGGAGGAAGCACTGAGGCTGAAGGCACCCCAAAAAGAGCTGCTGGGAACAGCTGCAGCATCAAGAGTAGGAGGAGAACATCCGAAGCAAGACAGCTGGGGCTGTACCACCCACTCTCCGTCCCTCTGCGCGTTGCAGGCAGAGAGATAGGGAGGAGGGAAGGAGGTGACATCACGCCGGTGCCTTCTCCATCCCTCCTCATCAGGAGAACTTGCAGCCAGAGGTGGTTCCTTGCCCACTTTCCCAAGGACAGGGCACCAGCTATCTGGACCACATTCCGCCAGAGGTGAGCAGGGTCCCACAGCATCCTCCCAGCATCTGAGGGGGATGCACAGCACCCGCAATGGCATGTCGTTGAATCATGGAATGGTTTGGGCTGGAAGGCACCTGAATGATCATCTAGTTCCAACCCCCCTGCCATGGGCAGGGACCTTCCAGTAAACCAGGTTGCCCAAAGCCTCATCCAGCCTTGAACACCTCCAGGGATGGGGCATCCATAACAAAACCCCTCTGCAGGTCACCACTGCAGAGTCCCATCACAAAGGTCTTCTCCACATCACCCAGAAAAAGGCCACAGGTGTCGTTTAACTGGGCATTTCTCCAAAACTAAAAAAACCCAACCAGATCAGGCTACTCAAAGCCCAGCTCACATGACTCCCGTTTAGGCAGGTCAGGCCATGGAGATAAGTCACAGCCCTTAAGCCTCTGGGCTCCTTCACTGTCTGGACCAAACCCCTCCAGGCACAGACAACACGCCCTTTCCCAATGGTTTGAGGAAGATAAAAGCTGTCCCGCCCCCAGATCTATAACACCCCCACCCCTCAAGGATGAGAGCTACTCAGCAAAGCCCAAGTCATGTGCCCTCCTCCAGGCAAGCAAGCCCTTTACCCAAGCCGAGCTTTGTCCTTTGTTCTGGCTGCCAGTATTTGTTCGTGACTCTAAGCCACAATAAAGCAAAGGTATAAACAAACCCATCCAGCTGAGCTTGCTGTGCCGCCAGGTTGGCTTGGTGGCCCTCCAGGTATGCACCAAACTCATGGCTTGGTGATTTCATCACAGCCCATTTACCGCATTATCAAAAGCTTGAATTTTTTTGCCTTAAAAAAAAAAAAAAGCCACTCTTCCCCACACCCATTCCTTTCCAGGAAAAAAAATAATATTAGCACAGATTAGATATCTGGCAGACTAAATACATCTTGAGACAAGTCGCAGTGCTTGCCTCTACAGTTTGCATTTACAGCAACTGCAAGATTCCTCCCGAACGGAGCTGCACTGATTTTTTTTTTTTTTTTTTGGCTCTTACAGACCAATCCATAAACCAGAGCGTTGCACAAGAGCTCAGCTGCTGCAGCAGGCGCTCTGCAGCAATGAAATTCCTCACCGTCACCTGCAACCCTCACCTTTCCAACCTGGAGATAAATACAAGAAAGAAGCGATCTTTGCTGTTATCCCCCCTTGCAGCACAACCCCATGAGCACGGTAGATGGATGACAGATATATTATGGGATATTTTATCCAGCTCCATCTCCAAGCCATGCTCCTGGTGCCAGAGCAGAGCTCAGCCCAGCATCACGGGATGTTCCCACGAGAGCAACTCCAGCGGGTGCCAAACCAACCTCCTTCGCGTCAGCTGACGGGCCAGGGCTGCCTTTTTCCTTTCCATCTTCATTATGAAAACAACGTTTCCTCTCCTCCCCAACCACTTACAGGAAGATTTTCTATTTCCAAGACTCACCAAGACTTAATGCCATTTTCCCTGAGCCGCAGAGCATCCCTCCTGCACCCGTCACGGCCAAAAAAAACCCCAGAATACAACTAGAAAACGAGGAAAACACGACCACTGCCCCAGGGGATGCTCCACAGCATCCCACGGCCGAAGGGGAAAGGGGCACTGCATCCCCACCCCCCCATGCGTGTCCCCCTGCCCAACGCCGGGCCGTGCACACGCAGCATCCCCTCCCCGTACCTGTCAATGCCGCAGCACCCTCCCCGCACCCCGCCGCGCTCCTTATGCCCGGTCCCGTCCCGTCCCGCCCCGGCACTCACCGCCCCGCTCGGCCCCGCTCTGCCCCCGCGGACCCCGCGCTCCCCCGGTGGCCGCGGAAGAGGCAGCGCCCGGCGGCTGAGTCATCCCGCGCCCGGCCCGCCCCCAGCGTGACTGCATCCTGCCTGCTGCCTGCCTCCACCCCCTGCCTGCTGCCTGCCTCCACCCCCTGCCTGCTGCCTGCCAGCTCCCCGCCTGCTGCAGCGTTCCCTGCTTCCCTCCTCCAGCCTGCCTCCACCCCAGCTAGCTTTCCTCCTCCAGCCTAGAGTCATGGAATGGTTTGGGGTGGGACCATGGAGGTCATCTAGTTCCAACCCCCTGCCATGGGTATGGACACCTCCCACCAGCCCAGGTTGCTCAAAGCCTCGTCCAGCCTGGCCTTGAACCCCTCCAGGGATGGGGACTGAACAACCCCAACCTGCTTGCATCCTTCCTCAATCCTACCCGCATCCCATCTCCAGCCTGCCTGCAGCCTGCCTGTATCCCTCCTCAATCCCACCTGCATCCCTCCTCAGTCCCTCCTCAATCTCACCCACATCCAGGGTGACAGCGACAGGATGAGGGGTAATGGATTTAAACTGGAAGAGGGCAGATTTAGATGAGATATCAGGAAGAAATGTTTTCCTGTGCGGGAGGTGAGGCAGTGGCCCAGGTTGCCCAGAGAAGCTGTGGATGCCCCATCCCTGGAGGGGTTCAAGGCCAGGCTGGATGAGGCTTTGGGCAACCTGGGCTAGTGGGAGGTGTCCCTGCCCATGGCAGGTGGGTGGAACTCAATCTTTAATGTTCCTTCCAACCCAAACCCTTCTATGATTCTATGATCTCTCCTCCATATTTCTTCAATCCGACCTACATCCTGCCTGCTTCCCTTCTCCAGCCTGCTTCCATCCCACCACTCTCCTGTCTCCATCCCACCTCCATCCTCCCTTCTTCCCACCTCCAACCAGCCTCCATCCCACCTGCTTCTCTCCTGCATCCTATCTCCATCCCCTGTGCATCCCACCTCTATCCTGCCAGCATCCTTTAAAGTTTTTTGTCTGGAAATCCAGCAATTTTTACTGTGTTACTGTGTTTTTACTGTGTTAACTGAATTTTTTCTTGTCCCCATTTGGCTGATTTTCAGAAGTATGAGGAGCACAGAAGGTCACTCTAAGAGCCAGTTTCAAGTTCTGTTCTAAACCATGAGAACGCTAAAACTTCTCTTTAACGAGGACCATCCATTTTTCTCTAGGAAATAGGAAGATACTTTTTTTCTTTTCCTTACTGCTATTTCTATCCAGCTATTTTTTGGTCACATTCACACATTAAAGATTGATTTCAATTTACAAGCCCCCCCCTAGTGAAGTGATCAAAAATATCAGAAAAAAGAATATTTAATGCATTTGACTACGTACGCCAGTATTGAAGCAGTAAAATTGGAGATGCTGTTGCTGTCTTTAAGTGTATTTATGCCTCGATACACTGTGTGCAATGGCTTTTGGACCTTTATGTATAATTTTTAACCAGCAAGGAGTAAAGCCCTTTACTATGTTTCTATTTATACTTAGTGATTAAAATAATAATAAAAAAGTAAATAAACCACTTGTGTCCTGCCTAACCTCCCTCTGACACTGGATTTCTTCACTCTGCTCGTGACTCTTTGGTTTTGCAGTTCTGTGTCACCTGTGAGGTTTTGTTGACATAAAACACCAGAAAAGGACGTGATTTGTGTCCTGCCCTTTCCACGGGTTGGCTACAAAGTCCTCGGTGCCACTGGCCACGGCACGTGATGCCCAGAAGGGCGTCACTAACACCCATTTTTCCCAGCAATCGCTGCATGCACCTTTTTATTCCCAATATCTCCTTATTTCCAATGAGATTTTTGCCTAGAAATTGCATATTAACAATTTTAAACCCGCGCAATCGTACAAAATCCTTTTGAATTTGTTATAAAACACCTCAGAGCCCATCCTTCGGGCTATGCCGATACCCTCCGCAGTCTGGCCGGGGGAAGCAGCTGACGGCTTTTCTGCAAATATTTTGTGGCTTTTTCAAGAACCGAAAGTGTGAACTAAAACTATGCAGGGACTGCTGGCCTTTCTGCCCTCTTTGGGAAAGTTTTCAAGTTGCCACCCCTTTTTTTCCATCAATTTGAGCCAAAAACACACCAATTTTTTTGAGATAAGTTGTTTTTCTACATGAAGCTGAATGCAGGCAGGAAAGTTTCTCCGCTAGAGATGCTCTCCAGGGAGCCTGCAAATCCCTTGTGTGCCCAAACCAGGCGTGAAACAACTTTTAAAAACTAAAGTTTTACTACTGAAACAACACCACAGAATTTGCTCTTTAAGGTCTTTAATATTCTTGCCCTCTCCTCATTGTTTCACATTTTTATTCTTGGTTTCGTGTCCCTATGAGCATCACAATTCATCCTCCAGTGTCAGCATTGTCCTTCGCAGCACCAGGTTTCCTCTTCCCATCTGCTTTTGTGGGGCATTGAACCACCTCATCTACAAAACATTGCAGGTGACCCAACAGGAGGCTTTTGGGGAATAAATGAAAAAAATTGAGTTAATGGAATTAAACAAATAAAAAAAACATTTTTGGCCCAAGAGACGTGGCTTCAAGGATGTATATCAGCAATTATTGCTTTAAATGGAGAATTATCCAGCGTAGATTGGTCTTCGTGTCATTTCAGACAACATATCTGGGTTTTCCATCTGTAAAACAGAAAACCAGCGTCTCAGCGACTCGAAAGGGCACGTCAGATAGACATCTTGTACCCAAATTTGCAAACTGCTTGATTTGAATGTGAGTTCTATCTCCATCCCCAACAGCCATCTATCGCTTCGGTAGATTTTGCAGCTGACTTTCACACGCTCGCAGCGGCCGAACATCTCCCACCGTGGGTTTTGATGGGGTTAATGGTGGTTATCAGGGTTGAATCAGCTGCCAAAGTAAATAATTCACCCAGGGCAAGTGGTAAGCAGGATTTTATAAGGCAGGATTTATAAATCCTCTCTGGAAGGGTTAGACACCGATGGAATTCTCACCTCCCCATGGGAGCTGGGACATCCTGAGCTCAAATCCTCACTCCCCAAGATTTTGCCAGCTGCCAGAGCTGCTGTGGGGGCACAGAGCTTTAAAAAATTCACCGAAACATGCCTTGGACTGGCTGTTGGTTAATTCTGCTGGATTTTGGCTTGTCCACTGGCAGCTGGGTGTTTGTTGATAGGATTTTCCTGCTCAAGCAGAAAATGGGCTTTGCTGTCCATGCTGAGCAAGAGGCTGGGCGAAGGGCTGTGTGCTGCTGTTGGGGATGGGAGATAAGCAAAGCCATGCCATGGGGATGGCTCCTTGGCCATGGGAAGGGTTGCTCCTTCCCCCTTTGCAGGTTTGGTCCATGTTTAACCCAAAAAGAGCCAAACAAGAGACAGCATAAAGGCATCAGCAGTGCTAAATCCAACACCGAGCCGGGATTTCCATCCGTGCAGCAAGGCTGGTGGAAACTGGGGGGGTCTTGGTGTCCTCCAACCCTTGTTCACCCATTTTGCCTTGCACTGTGGTGCTCCTCAAGAGGATCTTCATCCCCTTCTAGATCTGGAGGATTCTGCAGCATCCTCCCAGCTGCTGTCTGCAAATCCTTGCAAACAGGGAACTCCGGTTACGCAACCTCGCAGCGCCTGGTGACTCAGCCCAGCTCATGTGGAGGCAGGTGACTTTGCCGGGAGATGACTCAGGAATGGGTGACATAAGCAAAAAAGCTTCTTCCCACCATTGATGGGATAAATCAAAGCCAGATCTGGGTGAGCAGAGAGATGATGAAAACCCTGGCTGGGTTTGGGGAGGCAATGGCAAGGCTCTCGTTTATGTCCCTCTGTGTAGGACTGGCTGTGGGCCAGGGGAAAGATGAAGAGAGGATCTTCCCTCCCAGTTTATTCCAGCTGCTGATACCAGGTTTGTGGTTTGGGCAAAGTGGGCTGCAGGGACACGGTTGATCCTTGGCTCCAACACAAGGCAAAGTCCTTGTCTAAATTAAATATAAATAACATTTTTCTATTGAAAAGCTTTAATTGGTTCCATTCCTTCATCTGTCTCCTCTTCCTGGGGTGTCTCCTCTCATTTGACTCCAAGCAAAGACAATCAGCTGTGTCAAGTCTATGCTGTGCCCAAGGAGTTGCCAAAGTGCTCTCACCCAAAGGCGGAAACATCTGTCTTCATGTCTGGCATGCGAGAGGGGCTGAGAGCAAAACTCATAGAAACACAGAATGGTTTGGGTTGGAAGGGACCTTAAAGACCATCCAGTTCCACCCCCTGGCCATGGGCAGGGACACCTCCCACCAGCCCAGGTTTTTTCATTGTTGCCAGACCTCTCCTGCCAGCTCTGCCAGCAGTTTTTGGCTGTGGCACTCTTCGACCCAAAGGTTGACCTCTGTGTTTAGCAGTCCAGGAGTGTTTTTTTTCCCTCCATGATTCTGGATGATTTTTGAGTCTATGGGAACTTTTTCCACCTACTTATCCACATGTACCTCTTGGGAAACACCTTACCTCTGGGGAACCTTTCCCATGTGCTTCCAGCACAAGGTGTCAGGCAGGTTCAGATCCTTTGGGGAAGATGCTGTGGCCTCATTTCCCTTTGTGCCACAAGCCTGACTTTGGTCTTGATCCTACCAAACCCCAACCTCCAGGAAATTCGAGGGTGGTGGCAAGAGCTCAGATCTCAGCTGCTCTCCCTGCGTGCCTGATCCTGACCTCCTCCTTCCACCACTTGCTGATCTCATGCTTTTGAGACACCCAGACACAATCTCTGTCCCTCTCTCCTGGCTTGCGATGGAAAGTGGGAGCTGACTTCCCCTCCGTGCCCCTCTGTGCTCACCCCCTTGCTCAGATGACAGGTTTGCGTAAGAAAAGCCAAGGATGAGGACAGCTCTTGTGCTTCAAAAAGAAACCACCAGCTGGCCTGGAGGAGGAAATCCACTGGAAAGAAGAAGTGAGAGAGAAGCCATGGCATTGACTCACACCGTGAAAATTTGCAGCCAGAGCATTTTTCTGTGGGTGCTGGACAGAGGGATGGACAAAGCAAAAATGCTCCTTTTATGTCCTTTCCTCTTCTGTGGGACAAACTTTGACCACTTTGACATCCTGCCTTTACAGGGAGAGCTCTTGGCGCAGCTTTTTGGGGGAGTGTTTGAAAATTTTGGCTTTCTTTAAAGGCTCAGGGGTTGGCCATGGCCAAGAGAAGAGCCTGAGCAAGATGGGGACCTGGGCTCTTGGCTGATGGGGCTTCCTCCTACACTCAACGTGAGTCTTTCCTCCCGATACAGGGTTGGGAAGATGCTTTGCCAGTGTGGTTGGCCAAGGAACAGGATGGTATTTGCCACTGTCTATTCCAAGGGACCCCCAGACTCTTCTCTGTGTCAATGAATTTATCTCCATCTCTTGATCTGCTGCTGGCAGCATGAAATGCGCATTATGGGGGGTTCCTTAGCCCAAAATATTTGTTCTTAATTGTATTTGGTTTTAATAAATGATATAAGGATGGAGGCTGCGTCTTATATGTGCAAAATTCAGATTAATGGTTTCTCAGAGCCGTTATCAGTGTCCACTTTGCAGAAGGGAAACTGAGGCACAAAGGCTCCAGCCCATGGTGAGCCCAGATGGAGACAGTGGCATTCCTGGCCCATGAAGAGCCCTGCTCCAACCACTCGCCCATGCTGCCTGCACCCTTCACCTGCCTGTAAAGCTCTAAGGGTTGCTGGCTCTTGGCAGGAAGGGAAACCTCCCAGGACTCTTCAGAAATGGGTGGGTTTTGGTGCTCCGGTGAGAGGTTATCTCGCCAGGCACTCGGTGACGTGCAAGAGTCCGTCACACACCACCGGCCACCCGGGACCCATTTTCTCTGCTGGTAACCCTGTTTTTCCCCTGTTCTTTGCTTTGTTTATACATGAGCCTCAGGGGGGAAATGGAAATAGGAGGAGGACTGGTGGGACTGGAAATCAGGGTCATTGGTAAGGAGCTGGGGCAGGAAGGGCAAAGTGCCGGGAGGGTTTTCTAAGGGTCAGTGACAAGGGACCATGGACTGGGTGAGACGGGTACCTAAAAGCCAGCCTGGCGCTGTTTTGGATACAGGGGAAAATGGAAACGTATTTTATTTAATTTTAATTTATTTTAAAAAGTTGTGCAGGAAGAGGAAGCCCACAGAGAGTTTCCCACGGGCAGAAGGGACATCCCTGCGAGGAGGGACACACTGCACCGGCCATCTCAGCAGGATCTGGGACCTCTGGGTTTGCTGGAGGAGGCTAAAACGGAGAGGAAACCAGTCTGGTTCAGGCTGCACTGGTTTTTGATGCCATCTCGTGGTCTGGGGAGGCTTTACACAGGGATGCATGTGGGAGCGTATTTCTTGGCTCTGCAGAAAGCTGCGGAGACAACCGGCTCCTGCTGCTGCTTCCTGCGACATCGCAGAAGCTGATCCCAACACTTTGAACAGGTTTTATTCCAGGCCAGGCTGGATGAGGCTTTGAGCAACCTGGGCTGGTGAGAGGTGTCCCTGCCCCTGGCAGGGGGGTGGAACTGGATGATCTTTAAGGTCCCTTCCAACCCAAACCATTCTGTGATGCTATTCTGTGATTTCCAACACCTCATTCCATGGCTGTTTGGGAGTTGCCATCCTGAATACCTCCAGAGAGCTGGGCTATCTCATCCCATCTCATTTTAAGTCCGTTGGGGGAAAGTCCCTCACCCCAGCATCCCTCCAAGTGGGGAGAGATGAGCTTCACCCTCAGAGATGATGGCTTGCTTCACATTCAGCCCTAACCCTCTCCAGATGTGGTCGTTGCCCTCTGTCCCTGCAGAATGGGCTTGGGTGGTCCTCTTCTTTCTGCCTCTCCTTAAATGAAACAAAGGCAGATTCCCTTCAAAGGAGAAGAAAGTCAGGAGATGTTGAGATACTGGAGCTGCAGCATCCTTATCTGTGTCTACAGGAGAGACTGAATCAAGCCCCAGCCCAGTGATGCCAATGTCAGCTGCTCGGGCTGGAACAGCCTCGTTGCACAGCATTTTGCTGACCACCAGAAACTGGTGGGAGCATTTAAAGTGCCTGCTGGCAGCTAAATAAAGCAACGGCAGAGCTGTACTTCTTCAAGGCACAGAAAAAAAAAAAAACAAATCAGAGACTGAAATACAAGGGGAGTGTGCATCAGGAGTGGAGAGGAAGCTGAGCATCATAAAATCTCTGCAGCAAAGGGAATGGAGCCTCTCTTGCTGCAAGCTGGGTTGCCCAACAAGAGTCCGTGCACCAGGGTGTGCAGTAGAAATCTCTTGCAAAGGTTGCTCAATGTCTGTGGCTGCAGAAATTTGAGCAAGTTCCTCCTGGCTGGTGCAGGCAAGGCTTCCAACTGGGATCAGGTCTCGCCAAGGGATGATTAAAAATGAGGAGGAAAAGGTGTCTGCATGTTGTCCCTTCTCACTGCGGGGGTTTTGGAGAGGTTTTGCATGTTATTCTCCTCTGGTCTCACTACCACAGGGTAGTGTGGAGGTGTCAAAACTTTTTTTAGGTACTTAAATGCACCGATCTTGCTTTCATCAGCAAGAATTCCCACTTTAGGCTGTGGTTTCAGAAGGACAATACTGCGAACAGGAGGAGAGGAAATTGATTTGGACCATCTCCCGAGCAGAAGAAAAGTGGCACCGGCTCATCCTGGAAATCTCCAGTTGGAGATGAATATTGTGAAGGCTTGGGAGGTGAGCAGGTCCCCAGCACAAGGACAACGAGCCCAGCTGGCCATGCACAAGGGTGCTAAAGACTTAAAAATTACTTGTAGAGCATGAACAATCCGACAAAGGATGAGCAGTCCAATTTTACACGGGAATTACCCCGGGGAAGACGTGAGAGCATCTTGCAACAGCCACATTAGGACGGAGGCGGCTGCAGGTTTTCTCCCATGGCTGATTTCCAAGGTTGCTCCACCCCTGCTGCCTCCCCAGGCACTTTCCAACCAGCTAAATCATTCTGATAAATATAGAAGAAGGAAGGCAGCAGGTTTGGCTTGGGAAGAGCGGAGGGAGCTGGCTCTGAGACAACGAGTGTTCTTCATACTCATTGCAACAGAGTCACGTGCGTGTGTTTAAACTGAGACCTAAGTGTAAAATTCTGCTGTTTTGGGACTCTGGAGAAATCTTGAGTCTTGGGGAAGTTGGCAGCTGGGTTGTTTTCTTGCTGATGAGGTAAGCAAGTCAGCTAGACTGGAATGAGTCTTCTTTAGCTATGAGGTGGCCTTCTTCACGTGAGGAAAGGGAGGCAGATGTCCTAACGCACACCCCTCGTGCACTGTCCTGTTGCTATCTGCAGTTCTGTCTGCAGTGGGGGCCCAGGGGCTGTTCCCCAGGTCCTTGTCCCTGTTCTCCGTCCTGGGACATCACTTGGCTGCAGGAGTTTCCTGGGATGGAGAGCCTCTGGGATAGGGAAAGGGACGGTGGTGAGTTCTGGCTGCAGCCTCCACCATGCTGAGGCACCAGGTCACCCACCAAGGCATGGACCTCAGCATTTGAGGGCTGACAAAACAACGTGGGGTCTTCCCAGAGGGGCCCCACTGCATGCTCTGAACGCAGGGAGCATCCACAGCCTATGGGGACTTGCAGTCAAGAAATCACAGAATCATAGAATCACAGAATGGTTTGGGTTGGAAGGGACCTTAAAGATCATTGAGTTCCAACCCCCTGCCATGGGCAGGGACACCTCCCACCAGCCCAGGTTGCTCAAAGCCTCATCCAGCCTGGTCTTGAACTCCTCCAGGGATGGGGCATCCACAGCTTCTCTGGGCAACCTGGGCCAGTGAATACTTCTGTGCTGGTGTTTGCAAAAGCCACGGGCTCCAGAGACTGGCCCACCAAGGTGCATGGTGAACGTCATCTATGGTAGTCTCCACAAGTGACACTGAGGTCCTAGCCCTGAACTGGCATCCGCCCAAGGCAACAAAGACGGAAAAAATGATGACATTGGCATCACTGGGCTGGGGCTTGATTCAGTCTCTCCTGTAGACACAGATAAGGATGCTGCAGCTCCAGTATCTCAACATCTCCTGACTTTCTTCTCCTTTGAAGGGGATCTGCCTTTGTCTCATTTAGGGAGAGGCAAAAAGAAGAGGGAGGGGACCACCCAAAAAGTGCTGTGTCAGGGCTTAGCCCTGCTGACATTGTCTCCCCATGGCCTTGAGCATTCTCCTCGCTGCTGCAGTGCTGAGCTGCACGTCCCAAGGTGAGCAGAGGCTGAACAAACAATTGCCCCACTCCAAAAAGGATGCTGGCACCCAATGCGAAAGCCCAGACCAGTGTTTATTCCAGAAGACACGCAAACATCTCAGATGAACAGCCCTGAGCTCCTCCTCCCCATACCCCCCCTAAATTGGGTTTTTTTCTGCTTATCTCTGCATCCCTGGGGTAGCTCTTTGCAGAGATATTCTGGGAGCCCAGTGCCGTTGTTTCCTCCCAGTGCCGTTTCCTTTGGCGTGGGGTCAGCGCCACCACCTTCTCCTGACAGGATCCCATGGGATGCCCGCGGTCCCCAGGATGCTTGGGGCTATCGCTGGGAGGACATCAGCCAGAGGAGGAAACTCTTCGACAGGAGCTGATGGTCCAGGAGCCAGGGAGGCTGGAGGGTGCTGGGCGAGGAAGAAAAACAGGAAAGTGGTGGCAGATAAGGAAAAGACCCTGGAAGAGGAATATAGAGGAATAATGGAGGGTAGGAGGGAAATGGAGATCATGGCTTCTCCTACAGCAGACGTTGTGCCGCGAGAGGAAGCTGCTGAGACAAAGGCAGCCCAGAAAAAACCTTCTCATCGTGTTAGGAAACAGGTTTCAGTGTCACAGCAAGGTGGGAGCTGGGGATACTCCAGCAGATCTGTGTGCAGGAGGGTTCTCACACACCTATGGGGTTGTTCCTGGCCTGGAAACTCTAAGCACAACCCTGTGGAAAACTGTTAACTAGCCTGTTGTGAAGCCCTGATAATTAATCTGTTAATCTGTTGAATGTCTCCTCTGCTCAGCCCTGCAAAGGGCAGCATCCCTGGAAGAGAGGAGACAAAAAGTGAGAGCAGAATCCAGCCCCTGAGGCATGTCTGCTCCTTGCAGCAGCTTTGCTTCCTCCATAAGTACGTGAAATATAGCCAAACTCCAGTGACAACACTGTTATGGTTTGGGAGCGTGCTTGGTGACCCATCAGCCTCCAGCTCTGCCATGGGCAGGCTGTGTGACCTCGGTCACATCACCGCATCCCCTCTGCCCTGCCTGCAAGGCTGGAGATGAAGAGGGAGAACAGAGAGTCCACACCAGGTGGTGGTGGCTGGGTTGTCCTCCTCGAGGGGGTGGGGAGGACATTTTTCTGAATGGAAATTCATCTCTGGGTCCCTACCTGGGTTGGTTATCTCTGCTGCTGTTTCAGTCATCAAGAAACATCTGGGCCTGTGCCAGATGTGATGGTGGCAGGGGTTGTTGGGGAGCAGAGGGGGCTGCAGGAACCCCCACTGATCCATCTTCTCCATGGTTGCCAGGTGGGGAGTGACACAGGTTTACCCCCTCCACCAGCCCCAAGAAGGAAAGTTTCATGGTAAGAAGTGAAAATCACTTTTTTAGGCTTTTTAAAAATTTTTTTTGGATGGTGTATGGAGGAATTTTCCTGCTGAATGCTTTTGCTTTTTGATTTGCACTTGCACAAAGTTAAAAAACACTCCCACAGAGTCACAGATTGTGTCTGTGGGAGGTTTAATCCTGTCAAAAATCGCTTTCTTCAGTATGGATGTCTCTAACGACCAATGTCCCAAGAGATAGCCTTTATTATTGTAAGATATTGTAAAGATAATATTCTAAAAATCTAACAAATTGTTTTTGACACCCTGGGACACCTCTTTCATCTTTCCCCAGAAGCAGCTGATCTAGGTTGCCCTGCCTGGAGCAAGGGATGGATCAGAGATCTCCTGAGGTCCCACCCAGCCTCAGTTACTCCGTGTCTGCATCAGCTGTTCTCCAGCATTCACCTTTAGGAGAGAGAGTTATCTTTGCCCCCATATTACAGATGGGTAAACTGAGGCAGGAAAGCTTGCAAAGCCATTCGGAGGCAGGAGCAGAGACCAGCTCTTCATGCGTCTGATCACATGCTGGAGGAAAAACTCTATCCTGAAGCTGAACAAGTGCCAAACCTTAAATAAGGTTGTTTCCCACAGCAGCCCTTTGCTGACCTCCTGTTTGCTGGGATGTTGGCTCAGGCAGGGTCAGTCCAGAAAAAAAAAAAAAGCACAAATTTTTTTGATTCAGCATTTCTGTTGTTGTCTGGAAGGTGCATCCAGCACCTGGGACATTTCTGGACCAGTGCATGCACTCATCCAACCAGGCAGCACCTCCTCCTTGAATGTAGATGTTGTTGGTAGCAGCTTTGCTGTGTGTGTTCATTGACAGTGGGGCTAAAGAAGTAAAGAAGATCTGATTTAGTCCTGAGATTTTGGCAAAGCAATGACACAGGCGTTCCCATCTCTCCATATCACCACTGCTTTTGGAACCCTGGATTTGCTCCTGGTTGTTTTTCACGCTGTAGGGTTGGGTCTGCAGCCTCATAACCTCTTGCAGGATGGTTGCCTAGTCCACCCCAGGATGGGCACATGGGAATGGGTTCCCAAAAGCCTTTGTGGGGCATGGGTGCCTTGGCTTTACCATCAGTTCCATTGGGCACATATTTCAAGGTTTATCTCTGGATGGTCCAGCTGGTGGCTTGGGGGCTGGCAATGGTTGGTGGGATGATTCTGCCTTTCTCTGAAGGCATTTTGAAGGATTTCGCCACGTGACTCTGGTGAGCGGCAGGGCTGCTGTGGGGGGCTGATAACTGGATTAGCTGGAGCTTCCGCCTGCACTCAGCAGGACCTTGGTTTGTCTTCAGCCATGTCAGCTCACTAAATGCAAGGGATGCTTTTCCAGCCTGTGCTTAACCCACCGCAGTCAGTCACCCCCCCAGGGGACTCTGCTAATGAACTGTGCTTGAAGACCATCATCTCCCAGCAGATAGCAGCTCCCCAAGGAACAGGCAGCCTGGGAGTGACGATGCTGGTGGTGCAACCTCCCATCCATCACAGCTGCCACCTCCCAACACCAGCTGCCAGAAGTAATCACATCACTGAGCAGACAAAAAAATGCACATTTTTTCCCCTGCCATGTGCTCCCATGTGTTTTCTCTCCCATGTGCTCATTGTCAGGAGATGTCTGGTCTTCAGATAGAGCTGCCCCTTGACTGTGGACCAGACATTGAAGGATTATATTGTCATACAGCCCCATCCTTGGAAACATCATCCTGGAGAGTCCATAATGGACTTAATGGGCAAATCCATAACTATCCTCCCTGGGGAGATAAACCTATTCACAGACCAGCAAGGGGGACCTTGCTTTCAGAGATGGGTCCTTTGGGCAATTACCTCCCCAAGATAGCATTGCCAAACTTCTCACCTTGAAGAAAAACCAGGGCACCATTCTCTTTGGTGTTCCTTGCAAGCAGCAGCTTGGCAGGAGATGTTATTTAATCTATTTTTTTTTTCATCCCAGGAACAATGTTTTATTTGAGGTGGCTGCTCCTGCTTTCCTTTTCTGGCCAAGCAGAAACCCAGCACTTGGGAGAAAAGGGAATAATGGCAAACTTGGGGTATGCTTGAATGAGCCCACCTTGGAGTAAATCTAGAGCAAACGTACAGACCCCTTGAAATCACAGCTGTATCTTCACCTCCTTGTCCTGCAGACCTCACCGAGACACGTTGCCATTGCAAGTGCCGCCCACCCCAGACCTCTATCAGAAAACTCACCAAGTTTTGTAGTTCCCTAAAGCCATTGTCCAGCCGCAGGTTGGGTTTTGTCCCCACATCTCCCATAGCTGCTCATTGTTTCCTGGTGCCCCAGGACCGTGGCATCAGGTCGTCCAGGCTGAGGATGGACCACCAGGCTTGAAGAGCCATGCTTCTGCTCCCTCTGTCTTCTCCAGATGAAGAAGATTGAGAAAGCCAGGCTTCAGGTTCTGCTCTGCAAAACCAGTTTGTGGGCCAAGAGCCTGCCTTCCCAGGGCTCGATAACAGTGACCAATGCAAAAACCCACCGAGATGCCACACCTGGTTCACAACTGCAGCCACAGTGATGAGGTCCCAGTTGCTCTGTCCATGTCTGATGCAGCTGAGGGTTTTTTTTTGCTGTATTGACAACTTTCTGGCTGTCTGGAGCTTCCCCCAGTCCTGGGAAGGATCAGTCTGACACCAAGGAGGGGTCATACCCCTTGAGGTCTTGCTAGCCCAGCCAACATCCTTGCAGAAGGTCTCTCCATTTGTACATACACCCATATGAATTAAGAGATGTGTTTTCAGGAAGAATGTTTTCGGATCTTACCCAAGGAATTTAAGACTGGATCTACTGGGACTGGAGGCTGTAGGTCTGACGCAACTGCTTTGCCAACACATTCCTCCAAAAAACCCATTTTTCCTCTGCTTCCTTCGTAGATGTGGGGAACATGGGCTGGGTGAAGGATGGGGTGGGTGGGCGTTCATGCCCATGCGGCACCTCTCCTTCCCCCCTCCTCCCCATCACCCTCCCCATCCCCTTCTCCTCTTAGCCACGATAAGCTCACCAATGGAAAAAATATTGTCACACATATCTCACTTCCAGTGCGTGGGAGTCACTGATAGCACCACAAAGATCTGGAAAATAAAGCCTCCTGACAGCTTTCGTGTCCGTCCCATGTGCAGGGACCTGGTTCTGGAGGAAGGGCTGAGTGCTCGCAGGGCTTGGGGAAGGGTCCTGCAAGTGATGGCCTTGGGGAGAAGTCCTTTAAGATCCCTTATCTGGGTTGCAAAGCCTTTCCCCTGCACTTTCCCCAAATTCAGCGTTGCCCAAGGCATCTCCAAACCAAGAGCCACAACTTTTTGGCCACAGGTGGCTTTGCCAGCCCTGGGGACCAGCCCAGCAGATGCTCACCACGGTGTTTGTTTTGGAGCATCTCCCTGGGGAGAGGGGGGCTGCATTGCTCCAGCACTGTTGTTGTTCCCCGTGGGGCTGCCGAAAGAGCCCAGAACACCTCGCCAGGAGGGTGAAGTCATTTATTTACGCCTAGGAAAAAATGTACTTTATTACACAGCCTCTGACTGCCTGCCAAGCTTTTGTTCTGACGTGGACAGTCGAGATCAACGCAGGGCTGCCCCAGTGGCTGCATCTTTTCTTAGTCCCCTTGTAGGGGCATCCAACAGGACATTGATATATTAATGTAAAAAAAAAAAAGTGCCAAGGTTTTGCTGGGAGAGGTTCATTTGACCACCAGAAGTGTCTCCATGGTGGTGGGTCACCCTGGGCTCCCTTCACTGTCCACAGAGATAAGAAAACCCTTGTAAGACACAATTTCTTGCTGCACAGAGCCTGTTCCTCTGGCTTTCAAAGGAGTTACGGAGGCCAAGATGATGGGGAGACCTTTGCTTCATAGATTTCAGACCACTCACCCAACACAAGGGCTTGGCTCTGCCAGAGGTGAGAGAGGGCTCTCCTGAAACAGGGCTCAGGTGTGGAAGAGTCCCTGAAGGTGACCCTGATTTTCTAGCACTCCTAGTTTTTCAGTGTCTATTTTCTCACTGTAATTACAAGTGAGAATAATTTTTATAGAAAATCTCATTTTTTTCCAAGCAAAAAAAATCAATTTTATATTTTTTCCAGCTAGAAAGAGAATCACTCAGTGTTAACATCTCTGCCCCATGGCTCGGGGGCTGTCATCCTTGTTTACAAGGTCTCAATTTTCCTCTAGAGCACTGGTTTTCAAAGTGGGGTGTGAACATGACAACCCATTGGGGTGGGGAAAAATATTCTATGTACCATAAATAAATGATATAAAATAAAATAAAAATATTGAAAGACCAGTGCTGTGGGGAACCGTCTGCCCTTGGGCTGCAGCTCCCACATCCCACAAGGTTTTTCCCTCCGGAGGGCTGTGTTGTAGAAGATGGGAACCACAGTTTGTTCTGGGTTTAGCCAAAAAAAATTCATACTTTTCTGATCAAACCACGTTTCTGGGGGTGAGAAGAAAAGAGGGGGTGGTGTTAGGGGTTATTGCTGTTTTATGGAGAATGATGGTTTTGCATTACAAGCTGGAAAAAAAATTGCCAAAACATTTAGAGGAGGACCCGATGCTCCGTCTGAAAACCATTTCCATGGTAAATTTGTAGCCTGAGATCACTCCTGACCACAAGCTTTAGGTAAGGAGCAGATGGACTCCCCTCCCTCCCTCTGCCCTGGCCCCGTCCTTTAATCATAGAATCACAGAATGGTTTGGGTGGGAAGGGACCTTCAAGATCATCCAGTTCCAACCCCCTGCCATGGGCAGGGACACCTCCCACCAGCCCAGGTTGCCCAAAGCCTCATCCAGCCTGGCCTTGAACCCCTCCAGGGATGGGGCATCCACAGCTTCTCTGGGCAACCTGGGCCACTGCCTCACCCCCCGCACAGGGAAACATTTCTTCCTAATATCTCATTTAAATCTCCCCTCTTTCAGCTTAAAACCATTCCCCCTCATCCTATTACGCCACCTCCTGATCAAGAGTCCCTCCCCATCTCTCCTGTAGCCCCCTTTCAGCACTGGAAGGAATGGGGCAACTCTTTTAACCCTTTGCAGACGGTCATGCAGAATTTTCCAGGTTGCCTGCCCAGGCTGTGAGAGGTTAAACTCTCCTTAGCAGGAGCTGGGTGACAGCATCGCCCTTGACTCGCTGGGCTGCAGCACAGAGGTGCTTTCTTCTCCACGCCGGCTGATAGCTGGCTCCATCCTGCTGGGAACAATTTCCCTTTGCAGCTCCTGCCAGCAAGCGCACACACACACACAAACAAGACGTATATCCACGTGCACGCCCAGGCGTGCGTGCTTCTCACAAGGCTCACATTCAGGGGCTCCCCAACTCCTTTCCCTTGCAAACCCCAGCAGCCCGTCCCCGAGATGTCATCCTGCCCCTGATAAGGCGCAGAGGCGGCTGTGAAAGGAAGGCTCCCAGTTGCTCCCGGCGCCAGGCTGGGTAGAGGCAGACACGTCTAACCCTTGCCTCCTCCGGCAGTAGCCAAAAACAGATGACATCACCCCCTCGTCCCCTGTCCCCCCCTCCAGCATCCCTATCAGCCCCAGGGAGAGGCGTGTGCCTGGAGGAGCGAGGAGGAAGAGGGAAGGAGGAGGGGGGAGGATGGAAGTCGGGGAAAAGCAGAGAAGATGAAGGCTGGAGCTGGAAGTTGGTTACTTTGGCAAAAAGACAAAGTTCTGCACAGCTTCACCGGCCAGACTTCAAAAAGGTGGAAAAACTGGAGGCTCGTTTCTGGCAGGTCTTGTTATCAAGGAGAATGTTATCTGCTCGATGGGACTGATGGCTCGAGCGAGCCGGAGTGGCTGCTAACCTCTGGCTGAGCTTTCCGAGGCCCCCGAGGAGCCAGACTGTCACTCAACAGAGAGAAGCAGCATCCAGGAGAGGGGACCGCGTGAAGGCATGGCCACCGTGTCTGCAGCTTGTGGGGCGAGAGGTGCAAGGATGGGGTTACCCAGAACCTGGGAGCAAATGGGAGCCTTGTCCCTTGCTGGTTTAATTCATGGTGGTGAGAGTGGCAAAATCATCTCACGCATATTCCACCCATAGATAAGCTTATGCAGGAAATGAGGCAGTGATGCCCCCATGTGATGTTGGGAGATGGTCTGAAATACGAGTTTATTTTTCACCTCCCAGAACACTTTGTGTGGATAAGACATGGGTTAAACTGTCCCCAGGCTTTTAGTCTCTGCCAGCTGGTCCAGACACCACCCTGGCATGGCTCAAGGGACAGCACAGGCTAGATGGTCTTCCTACCAGGCAGTTTCCATGGAGGCATCAAGTACAGGAATGGAAAACCTCTCCTCTCCTCTCCTCTCCTCTCCTCTCCTCTCCTCTCCTCTCCTCTCCTCTCCTCTCCTCTCCTCTCCTCTCCTCATTTTTTTCACTGACAAGCAAACAGCATCTTGTCAGCTATTTTACACCCACACCAAAAGCAAGTGCTTTATATGTGCCAGCATTCAGAGTACATCCGAAGACAGGTCGGCTGCTTTGGTCCTCTTCTTCTGCCCCCAAATCCACAACCACACTCAGCCCAGGGTATCCCTTGCCAGCAAAAAGCTCCTTTTGCTTTTACCATCAGCCTTATGAGCAGTTTCTATTTCCATTTAAACCTTGCACTGTGTAAGTGAGTTTTCCCATGAGAATCGCCCCATGCAGAAGCAGGGCAGATGCAGAACCCACCGCACTCACTGTGCAACCACGGGGTGAATAATTTTGCCCATGGGAGTGGGATTTCTCCAGCTCACCCACCTTTACCTCATCTCAGAGGTGGATAACCTGAGCCACCCACCCAGGTTCACCTTATTGTTGTTATGGGGGAGGAAGAGGCAGCTCTGGAGAGCAAATCATACCTTGGTCTTGGATCCATCTCCTTGAAGAGGATGGATCCTGCTGTGGTCTTTTCTGTAGATGGATAGAGCAAGAGGTAGAGATGGATAAAGAGACAGAGGTATGGGTTAGAAGAGAGGCTTCATAACTGCTTGGACAAGCCCAGCAGATCCCTCTCTTGCTGCCAGCCTGGAAGGACACAGGTGTCCCCTTGGTCCTGTCCACATCTGACAACCTTATGTTTTGGGTACCCTGGTGCACCTCGAGTGGTTCTAAATGTGGGCAAGTGCATCAAACACCAAGTGTTGGGCAGGATGGTCCATCTCAGAGGGACACCAGGATGGTCCATCCCAGAGGGACACGTGGCTGCACTCTGGACCCAGAAGGATATATAAAACCAACAGGTTTATTGGTGATGGACAAACCAAGCGGATGGTGTGGGCGCGGAGGTGTCCAAGAGTAGATCCTACATACAGTTGTGGTTGCAGGGTCTCTGGGTTGGTCTTCCTGGGGTGCTGGGGTCCATCCCATCGTGGCCATTCTCATCTGCAGCAGCGCAGGCGGCTGTTGCCGCAGCTCCCTTCCCAGCGCTCCATGTGGAAGCAAAGTCTCCGGCAGTGGCCATGGTTGCTTCTACACTGCTGGGTGGCTGGAAGACCTCTTGCTGAAGGTGGAAAGAAGACAGGAGACATGGAGACATTCTTAGGTGTCTTGGGAACCCACCCGGGGCTCTGCTGGTGTCACTGGCTGAGCAATTAAATGGTTGCTGTTGGCAGCGGTGAAATTCAGCTGGCTTCATGGTGAAGGTCAGATGTGCTTGGAAGGAGAACCTCCCTCCAGCAAGCACTGGGAGTCTCTTAACAACTAAACTAGGTGAGATGATCAGCTTTGGGTTGGGTAAGTTAGGTTAGATGAGTTAGGCGAGGTGGATCCCTTGAGCAACATCAAAAGTCAGAGAAGTCTCTTTTTGAAACAGATGTTTTACCATAGAATCATAGAATAGTTTGGGTTGAAAGGGACCTTCAAGATCATCAAGTTTCCAACCCCCTACCACAGGCAGAGACACCTTCCACCAGCCCAGGTTGCTCAAAGCCTCATCCAGCCTGGCCTTGAAGGTTTGGTTTTATCTGTTGGTTTGTTTTGGTTGGGGTTTGGTTTTGGGTTTTTTTTGAGGTTGTTTTCTTCATGTTTTGGGGTTTTTTTTATTTGGTTGGGGTTTCTTTAATCTTCCGGTTTGCATAAGAAAGGACATGTGCTGCCTCTCTTTATACACAGCAGGAACACCAAGTTTGGGTTTTCTGGAGGGATACACTGATGAGTATCCACCATCAGTGTGATGGGCAAACCCTTCTCTCTCCTCCCTTTGTCCCTATGACTTAAGTTAACTACATGAAAGCATAAACAGGCTGAGCAAGTACATCTCCTCTTATCAGGTTTGTTTTCTCTGCAAGTTACACCACCATAGTCCCAGTAACCCCACAGTGACCTTACAGCTGAGTGAAACCTGAATTCCCAACATACACAAGCAACCAGTGAAAAAGCCCAATCAAGGAAGATTTTTCTATTAAAACAGAATCCTAGAAGAAAAAAGACAAACAAAAAAAATAATCTAACAGTCTTTCCCCCCATTTTTTTTTCCTCTGAAAGATGCTTTTTGATTTCCTGGAGTTCTTGTTTTGTGGAGGACAAGGCTTGTATCCTGGTCAGGACTGGAGATCAGGCTCCTGTCTTAGGCTCAGCATTTCTGGGTGGGTTTTGAAGGGATGGAGAAAAAGGGATGTTGAGCCTACGGACCTGAGACACCAGCATCCAGGAATTTCATGGAGATCATTTCAGAAGAAATTTGTTCCTTGGAAGCAAGAGTCAGGTCACCCTTGTCTTGACCTGGTTTGACTTGAGGTCCCTGTCTTGTCCTTTTCTACCTCAGGGTAGGAACCTAACTTTTCATAGTCCTGCAGAAACCCCTGTGGGTATTTTGTCCTTACCGGGAAAGTCCTGGAGGAGGAGAAGAACGACAACGACTGCAAAGAGCAGCTGGAGGATCCTCATGGCTGAATGTGGGTGGGGGTTCCACCAGGAAAAGGAGTGTAGGGCTGTAAAGAGATGAAAAAAAGGGAAATCCTGGATTTATAGTGCCAGGGGGGTTGTGTAATGCTCCTGGAGTGGAGGGAACTTTGTCAATCTCAGATGCATTTCAACATGACAGCAAACAGTTGCACTGGGACGTGCCGGGTTTTGGGCACACNATTGAGCACTGGGGAGTCTGCTACTGCTTGCTGCTGGATACAGGATGTTGGGGCTGACCCAGTCTGGCTCTTTGTGTTTGTAGGCTTGAGGATGTGATGGTAAAATCCTATCCAAGCATTTGCAGGATCAAGTGTGTTGGATTTTTTTATTTATTTGTTTCCACCTTGCAGTTTCTGTGTTCAGCACTGACACAGTCAGGCGTGAAAAAATCCAGAGTCTCCTCCTCGGCACTCCCCAACACACAAAGTTGGCTTGAAAATCATGGGATCCTTAAAAATCAAAGGTCTGTTTGTATTTCCCAGATTCTAGGCTGCAAAGAGATTGTTTGCCATGAAAAAATGGTAATTTAGCCTCTTTATGAAATGGGAAAGCTGGGATACCTCCCTGTAACCATCAGGAGCAGGAGCATTCGGAAAGCTTGTGCGTTACGGCTCTTCCAAGAAGCTGGCAGGCTCTCCGGTTTGTCCTAGATCTCCAGGTCCATTCTGGGAAATCAGGAGAGGTGGGACCAGAGTTTCAACCCTGGAAAACAACACAAAGCAAATAACGAGCAGAAATCTCCCCCAACCATCAACAAATAGAGGAAGAGGAAATAGAAACTTCATGAAGATTTCTTTTTACAGCAATGACTCAGTGGAGGGTATCACCAAGTTTTCCATTTTCCCTTAATAAGTCACTTTGATGGCTTTTTATTGCAGGCTGGGTGCCAGTCAGGGCTGGAAAATGTAAAACCGATGGCCTTCAGGCTGCTTGAAGAGAACAAGGATCACCCTCGTCAAACAGTGCAGATAAGGGGCCCTTCACTGGTTGGACTTTGGATCACGGGACACCGAGCATTTGAACAGGGTGTCGTGCAAGCTGGCTGCACACAGCCTGGGGAAAGAAAATGGGTCTGTAACCCTGTCATCTGTGGGAGGGATGGTTGCAGGGATGTGCGTAGAGCCTCTCCACAAGGTTGGTGTTTTGCAGATCTTGGTGCTTTGCTGATCTTGGTGCAGTGGGTGGAAGACCATCACCTACGATGTACCTCTGAGGACCAGCATCGCCAGTGTGAGAGATGATGCAATGGAGCTGGGGCAAAGTTTATTTAGCAGCAAAGAGAATGCAGCTCTTGAGCTGCAACCCAAGCAGGGAGGAGCACGTGGATGCTCATGTGAGTGTCTTGCTCTGAGTATGTGACCGATGTGTCCAAACACGTGTGTGCAGGCGGCTTGATGCAATCTAGAGGAGGTTTAGTGCAGAGCCAGAGTGCCACGTGGCTGTGGTGTTCCCAATGACAGATGGCAAAATGCCACGTTTTATCTCTAGCTCAGCTGCTCTCCCTTGGTGGGAGCAGCACCATCTCAGAGGATGAGCTGTGTCTGGAGCTGCAGGCTCCGCAAAGGTGGCCAGGATGCGTCCTCCACACCACCACAAATCCCTGCTCTGCAGCTGCAGCACATGGGTTGAGTTGCAGAACGTGCCTTGGGAAAGAGAGCCAAAAACAGACAATACCAACATAAACCAGATTTCCCTGAGAAATCAGGGGCAGGAAGTCTCTGTCCTCTGGGCGGTTGCTCAGACAGCAGCTGGGCTTGCTCCCTCCAGCATGGTCCCTGCGTCGTGTTGGCCCCAGCCTCTGGTGAGCCTACTGGGGCTGGTCCATCAGCCTCCCACCCTTTCCTGCTCCCTAACCTGCCACCAGATGTTTTTTTTTCAGAGCCCACCATGCACAAAGGCTGGTCTGTGCTCAGCAACGTGCTGCACAGAAATGAGCTCTGGGTGCCTCAGAGGTTTTGAGGCTGGGGAGGAGTCAAATCAATCAGCATCCGCCCCATGGCCCCAGACAGAAGGGATGTCTCCACTGACCTTGGTCCAGAACCTGAGCAGCTCGATTATTAAAATGCAGCCTGGGATGTCTGCTACAAGAGGTCCCTGGCACGTAACCACCTCCAAACTGTGCCAAGGAACATTTTGGCAAAGTGCTAGTTTGCCAAGTCCAAAACTGTGTAAAGGTGGATGCTAATGGTTTAATAGCGTAGGTGGGTATCTGCTGATGCCTGAACCTGAGCCTTGGGCAGTTTGCTTTGCTCATGTAGATACACCCTCTGAATCCATACCCACTTTATATCCTAGCATGTCTCTGGAGCTGGGCTGTGGTAGGGTGGTAGGGTGGTGATACCTCTCATTCACAGGAGGTGGAAGGAGCAGCCATGTGAATGTGACCTGGGGGATTGTGTGGGATTGGTGGGGATGTAAAGGACAACCAGGATCTAAGGGGCTTGCCCAAGGGTGTCAGATCTCGGCTTCTCCAAGCAGGAGCCCATCTGATGACTGTTCTGCTCCTGATTACACAGCTCCATTATGATGGCATTTTTAGGACAGAAGCGGAAGACTTCGTCTCTGTCTGTCTCTCTCTGCCAAACAAACACTGGCCTGTTGCCTGGGAACAGCAAAAAAAATCCCAGCAAGGGGGATGTTCATGCCATGTTTTGATGAACTAATGTGTCCAGTTATCCATGAGGCTTGTGCTGGTTGACAGACCAGTCAGGAGGGTAGCACTATACCCTGCCTGTCCATATGGTTGCAAAGACCCCAATTTGTCTGGATGGTTTCTAGGTCTCCCTTAGGAGCTGATATAGGTCTGCTGGAGTAGTACTGAAGAACCCCTATTTTCACAGAATCATAGAGTCACAGAATGTTTTGGCTTGGAAGGGACCTTAAAGATCGTCCAGTTCCAACCCCCCTGGGCAGGGACACCTCCCACCAGCCCAGGTTGCCCAAAGCCTCATCCAGCCTGGCCTTGAACCCCTCCAGGGATGGGGCATCCACAGCTTCTCTGGGCACCCTGGGCCACTGCATTGCCACCCTCACAGGAAAACATTTCTTCCTGATATCTCATCTCAATCTCCCCTCTTTCAGCTTGAAACCGTTCCCCATCGCCCTGTCCCTGCACCCCGTGATCCAGAGCCCCCCCATCTCTCCTGTAGCCCCCTTTCAGCACTGGAAGGTGCTGGAAGGTCTCCCCGGAGCCTTCTCTTCTCCAGGCTGCACACCCCCAACTCTCTCAGCAGCAGCCTGCATTTGCTTTACTCTCAGAGGGACAATGTTGCCTATAAACTGAGCATTTCCACCTTCCCTGATTAAAATTTGTCTGGCCAACAGGTCCAAAATGTCTATGGGGCAGAAGGCTCAGCAACAGGCAGGGAGATTCACAAGTTGAGCTGCGTGAGCTCCTATGTTTCACTTTCTTAGGAAACCAGGCTATAAATACGGTGGCTGAGCATCCCCCGGATAAGAGGCACGAATCACCAACTTTGTGGACGGATGTGAGAAATAAACTGTTTGATTTGGAAAGGTGCCTTGATTTAAGAGCCTGCCCGTGCTATACTCGTACATCAACATGCGTCGGAGAGCCGGGCTGGATCCTGGGAGGAATTTGGCTCCGGGTTCAACCTCGCCTCTGTTTTCAGTGGTGGTTCCCAAGCCAACAGCGGGCTCTGGGTTATCCGGCTCTCTTGATGGTTCATCCAGTTGCAGGGTATCGCCAAGGGAGCGCTGGCATCTCCCTACGTGCGTTGGTGTCCTGGACTGTGTTATGATGACCTGGGCTGCTCGCAGGAGAATGGAGCCTTTTGGATGAATTAATTGTTGGACCTCTGGCAATGGGTGCTGACCCTGGTGAGGTCAGTGGGAATTTTCCTGTTTGATTCATCACAGCAAGAATTTAATCTCCCAAGGAGGACTTTTCCCTGGCTCTGACCAACGCCTCGGCTAATTGGCATAGTTCCCTCGTTACATCATTGTTTTCTTGCTTTCACAGAAATGATTGACCCAGAGAGAAATATTTTACCTGGAAAGGGAGACCGAGAGCTAACTGACAAAGGCAGAGGGGTGTCAAAATTTCATGCTGAAAAAGCACAGAAAGGCTGAGAGTGCATCTGGCCAGCTAATGGATTTAGGCTGCTGCAACTCATAGTCAGAAAGCTGTTAGGTGTGAATAGGCTAATTGCTTTGGGATTATTGCTGGGTGACTACAGAAGAAAGGAGGAACAGCAGAAATACAGTCCATAAAAGAGGGGAGATTTAGATGAGATGTTAGGAAGAAATTTTTTCCTGTTGTGGATGCCCCATCCCTGGAGGGGTTCAAGGCCAGGCTGGATGAGGCTTTGAGCAACCTGGGCTGGTGGGAGGTGTCCCTGCCCATGGCAGGGGGTTGGAACTGGATGATCTTTAAGGTCCCTTCCAACCTAAACCATTCTAGGATTTCATGCTTCTATGTTTAAGAAAATCAAACCTGGGCTCTTCCTTGGTCCTGCTGTGTTGTGGCAGAGGGATGAACCTGGGACAGCCCTGCTGGGTTTTACATTTTCTGGTCTAGGTGAGGCAGGTATTGCTGATGGACAACACATTCCTGCTATGGAACCCCATGGCAAAGGGGTCTGTACGCATGTGGGGAATCCCTGCTCCCTTTCTGTGCCTTATCTCTCATGTCAGCCCTTCCCAGTGTCTGTAAGAACCTGGCACAGCCTGGAAAAGAAGAGTAGCATGGGGCTTGCCTGGGAGACACAGACATTTGTGTCAAACCAGGTAGCTTTTGCACCAAAAGTGATGAAAAAAAGGGCTGCCCCATTGCAACTGTTTTCTCTGGGAAATAAGGAGACAGAGCCACCCTGCTCTGCTGGGAAGGTTTGGGCTGCTGTGTTCCCCCCTGGTTAGTGGGAGAGCGTGCATCCCACCACCAGCAGCTTTGCTGAGCATCAGCAGGAGTCACAGACGGCACTTGCTGTTCTGTTAAACTTCAGGTTTATTGCTTTCAGGTAAGGAGAAAAGCAATTTCTCACCTGTGCATGACAGGTAACAACCAGATGCCAAAAGAGGCAATATGTAGTCTGAGTAGCTCCAATGTCCTCTTGTCACAGTGTTACTAGAAAGTCACAGCAAAAGCAAAAAAGCAACATATTCAGAAGTTCACGAGTGAATCTACAGCCATATTCTCCCAGGAGAGCAACAGTCACAGAAAGGCACAACATTTCCTTCCCAACACCAGCTCGTTCCTTGTTAGTGGAGCCTGCAGCTCTCCACGTGCTGCGGTTTTCCCCTCTGGAAATCTTCAGCTCTTTGCAGTAGTAGGTGATAAACTTTTACAGCAGAGAATGATGGGTTCAAAGCAGTAGCTAGCCAGATATTCCCCAGAAATGCAGTTTCCGACTCGGCACAAGCCCCCTTCATGGTTACAGCTGTCTGGTCCTTGAGCATCACCTGTACAAAGAAGGAGCAAAGTGTTGAATCTTCCCCTGGCACTGTGTGTCCGTCCAGGCAAGCCAGCACTGCGAGCGTGCATGCAGCCTGGGTGTGCACAGCTGCAAGAGTGCACCCAGGATCCCTGTCCCTAAGGACAGCTTCCAACATCTGCGTTAAAAACCCCAAGTTGCAGATCCAGCCTCTCTCAAGGTACATTTTATCGTACAGTTGTTTTTTCAGGATGTTGCCAAAGACCATGCATGGGAGGTCAGAGTGGTTGTCCTCGCCCTACCAAGAAAGAAGTTACAGCCCAAGAAAAGGCAGAAACATTTTCCCAGAGCACAGGACATCTCTAGGGTTTCTCCAACCACCCTGCTCCTACAAAGGCAGTGAGGTGCCCAGTTTTCACAGCTTCTTCCCTGCTCCTTTTTCCATTACCCCAGGGGATTAAATCACACATTTTGCAGAAGGATCTCACCCACTATCTCATACAGAAACCTGAGGACACCTTTCCTCAGTACCTATAATATTTTGATTTGATTACACGGTGAGGAAAGATTATTCCTGTTCCCAGATATCTCTGTTTACCACCCTCGACCTTCCTGGTCTTACCGTGACCGGGCAGGGAGATGAAGATTAAAATGAACCAAAGGATCCCCATTGCTTTGGTTCTGCTGGAAAATCTCAGAGCTGAGCGTGAGGTTTTGCAGAAGCCTTCACGTCCTGCTGGCATGCTGGATGGCATCCGGGAAGAGGGAGGGAGTAGGCAGGAGTTAATTATATTCCAGTTTCGGGAGTAACATTTGCTGCTGAGAAACCCTCCGTGTCGTTCTGACCCAGTGCTGCGGCTCCAAACAATGTCGACTTGCTTCAAGTGTGCTGGTTATTGGCTTCCATGATTCCTCTCACCAGCAGCTGGCATTTTGGACTGGTGGATTGCCAGCTGCAGACAGTTTGGTGAAAAAAAGAGACTTGGGGGGATCCTCTGCCCTTCAGTCCCTGGGGAGATGATGGGTGGGAGGGTGACAACCTGCAAGGAAAGACTCCCGAGGAGCTGCAAGGAGGAGAACCGTGTAGGTTAGGAGTGATTAATTTTTCATCTAAGCTCATGTGAATATTTCCTCCAGCTGAAACCTGGGTGTGGGTTTTGTTGTTTTTTTTTCCCTGCCAAAAAGGCTATTCCAGCTTTGACTTCCGAGGAATTTGGGAGGCTTCATTCCTGAGCATGATGAGCACACAGCACTGGTGGAGGAGGTAGCCGGGTAGCTCAGCAATGCACGGCTTGGTGGTAATTATCTGATAGGTATGCAGCTCTTGCTGTAAAACCAGCCTGTGATACTCCAGTGAACCTTGCCTGGCTGCTGCCCCTGCCTAGTCCTCCTGTTTGCTGGCCCTTCAGCTGTGTTTGTGTGAATACATCCTGAACTGGATAGTTGAAAGATTGAGGCTAAAAATTTCCTTCTCCCTCAAAAATTGTAGTTCAGATGCACTTAACAGAGTCGGTTTGTTGTCCTGAATTAGCAGGCATAAAAAGTTTTATTTATGTCCCTTAAGATGCTTAGGCATTAGGGATTTCTGGGTGAGCAACAGGACTCTGGAAGCCCAACGTGATACCTTGGGTCATCTCAAGTGACACTGAGGTCCAGCTGCGGGCAACTGACTCTGGCCTTAAAACCAAGAAGAACAAAATAAATATTTTTTCTTTATGCTCAGATAAGCTAAAGCATCTTCTTCAAAGGCTGACCAGTCCTGATCCAGGGCAGTCAGGTGCTGCAAACCCCTCATTCTCCTTGTCCATATATTATTCTGATTACTGTTACTCCATGGTCACCTGCTGGACCAGAAGGAGGTCCAAACACCCTCTTGGAGTGAGAACTAGTCCCTTAGGACTGGGACTGTTCCCTTGAGTCTAGAGCAAGGGGCTGGTCTGGCACCTTTACACACCCATTTGCACATCATGGGGTTTGGACTGGCCCCTCTGGGCTAGGTGGTGGGCAAACCTGCAAGGCAGGTCAGGCAAAAGAGCTCGCAGCTATGGACCATTTAGTGCTAGAGAGATACTGATCTCAGAGGAACAGCAGTCATATCAGCTGCAGTCTGATAACAATTTCCAGGTGGCTCTGCTCAGGTTTTGCAAAGGAGAGAATTTTTCTACCTCCTAACCTCAGGTCTTTTTTTTTTTTTTTTTCTTCAGTGCATTTCCATTCCAACAGAGGGGTGTGAGCTCGGCTTTTCCTTGCAGGCCCCTCTACAAGCAGCATTACTCTCTTTCAGCCCTGGAACTGATGACAAAGCTTGGCTGGTCCCACAGGTCATTGTGTGCTGTATCCTCTGAAACAGGTTGCCCAGAGAAGCTGTGGATGCCCCATCCCTGGAGGGGTTCAAGGCCAGGCTGGATGAGGCTTTGGGCAACCTGGGCTGGTGGGAGGTGTCCCTGCCCATGGCAGGGGGGTGGAACTTGGTGGTCTTTAAAGTCCCTTCCAACCCAAACAATTCTGTGATTCTGTGATCTCCCTTGTGTGAGGGTGAGATGTACCCTCTGTTGAAAGGGTGGTAGGACTGTCTGCTGCTCCTTGCTGTCTCTGAGACTGGACAGAACAGACTGTTTCAGCTGGAAGGGACCTACAACAATCATCCAGTCCAACTGCCTGAGCAGTTCAGGGCTGACCAAGTTGAAGCGTTATTAAAGGCATTGTCCAAATGCCTCTTAAACACTGAGAGGCTTGGGGCATCAACCACTTCTCTAGGTGTTCTAGTGTTTGACCACCCTCCTGGTAAAGAAACACCTTCTAATATCCAGTCTAAACCTCCCCTGGTGCAGCTTTGAAGGAAAGGAAGGAAGACAGAAAATGGAGGGAGGTGAGGTTTGGATTCTCATAATCTTATAATTCTCATAATAATTCTCTTGGGATGTGGTTTGCAAGGACATTACAGCAAAGATCCTGTGGATTTCTGTGTATGGGTATGATAGAGAGACATTCTGCCCATTTCCATACATATACAGCAGTTATACCTGTTTATTTAGTATTTATTGCCTTTGTTATATAAAGAAACCTGTCACCTCTAGTTAATTACGCACTTCACATGCTGAGAGAACCAGACATCTTCTCTACAACACTAGGAAGACAACCTGGTTGTTTTCTCCTCCTTGCATTTCTGTGGTTTTCTGCAATTCCGTGGATCCTTTATTACACTTCTGTGCAGCACTTCCATTCTCTGTGAGGGCAAAGCCCCTCTTGTTCTTGCAGACAATTGATTTCTGGAGGTACACAGTGACCTCCCTCGTCTTGACAAGTATGGAAGTCTGATGTCGTGTCTGAAATGAAAAAAAGGTTTTACATCAAAACAGAAGACATTCTGCCACCACCTGAAGGAACTCATACATGGAAAATGTCGTGAAGTTCTGGTTATTGTGTCTCCAAAAGCAAAGAGAGAAAGAAGGACTATGGGGGTCATCAGAGCACTTCTGCAAAAAGAGGAATTTGTGACCTACCAACCTGGAAAAGAAAAAAACTGAAGGAGGAATATTGTAAAGGTATGAAGAAGGTGAATGCAGAATGACTACGTTTCATTTGCAGTACAGAAGTAGGTGGCACTGAATAAAATTATGAGGTTAAGAGGTTTTTTTTAAAAAACAGAAGAAATTCCAAATCGAAGGGGGGAAAATCCAGTAAGGACTTTTAAACACAAAGATGCCTAAGTCTAAAAGCCCTGAGCTGCAAATTTGTGAAATGCTGTAATGATATGGTTGTGGTGTTCATTAGCAGTCATTTTACACACACAGATTAACTGTTTAGGAACATCCATTTCTGGTCACGGACAGATACAGGATGCTGAATCCAGTGAAACTTAGGTCCGATTAGCACAGTTGGCTGTAAAGTACGTATTGACTTAATGCTACATGTTGACTATGAAGGAGCTCCAAAAACAAGCAAGCCCAGAAACGATTAGACAAATTTAGAGAGAAGAGGTCAGCTGACACCTCTTAAATAGTGTGGATGCAGTCAACAGTCCCCCAACAGATGTTTATAGGAAGATATATCCAAGAAGGAGGACGCTGTGTGGGCCACAATTTTTATTTTCTTTCTCTGGGCATCTGTTCTGTTGGAGACAGGACATTGGTCTACGTGGTAGTTGGCCAACCCAAAATGGCAATTCTGGTCCTGTGCTCCATGCTGCCATTAACAGAAGAATAGCCAGGTCTGTCTTTGTAGATTGGAGGAGGTGGCTTAGGCCATTTGGAGACAGAGCAACAATGTATTTTGCTGACTTTAGTAACCTCCTCTCCAAATGTCACCTGCCTGGGCAGGGTTTCTACACTTACCTACGCAGCAGGTCTTCTGACGCCAAGAGCAAGTCCCAAACGCGGCAAACGGCTCTGGGCAGGATTTTGAACGGTAGCAGAAACCGTGGTATCCAACACAACGTAAAGTGTCTTTGGGCAAGCCAAGACCTACAGGGAGAATGGGATGCCCAGCTGTGCTGCAGGATCAGTCCATTTCTCATGGTCTTCCTCCTGATGAAATCCCATGGACCCCAGTTAGGGGTCTTATACAAATATCCCCAAAGCCCAGGGCAGCTTTTCCAAAAATTTTGAGAAGACTCATGCGATCTCACAGAACTCCAAGGAAGACCTTGGTACAACTAGAGAAAAACGTAGCTGTTGATGGCAAGTTTCTGAACACATCCTGAGCATGCACGTTGTAGTGGATGGGGACAGCCCAATCTTTGGATGCTTCTAAGTTCTGGGACTGCAATGCTGCAGGCTGGTCATGTAAGGGACATCATGGTGCTCATACACTCTGAGATACATTTATGACTTTAAAAAAAATCAAAAGCTGTGATCTCGCCCTGTTAACAGGGACAAGAAGTTTGCCCAGTTTTTTCCTTCTCTGAAAGCCTTATCCCAAGATGGAAAATTTCATTGAGCATGAAGAAAAGCTGGGCTAAAAGCACAACCAGTAAATGAGTTAATGAAGGGCTGAGGAAGGGGAACTAGCGTATTTAGACAGCTAAATAAACTTTACTGGTGTAGTTTAACTTGAGTCCTACAAGGGAACACCTCTGCCCCTCTCCTGCCATACACAAAGGAGACGATTTATGACCCTGGGGTAAGCAAAGGCAGGTGATTTCCATGGTACCATCTTCCAGTAGTGCTGCAAAGTGGCATAAAGGGACTTCAAAGAGTCATAAGGAGCCAACACCCAATAAGGGCTTCTGTAGGGAGGTTCTGGTTTGACACCGGGTCACCATAGGTCAATTTTTCACTTCTGCTTCTAGACTTCGAAATAGGGAATGAATGAAAGAAGTTGAAGAGCATGGAGGAGTACAGGCTGCACCATCGCACAAGCTAGTTGTACCTCCTACACAGGCAGACCCCCAGCGTGGGTCTTGCCCCTTACCTGGAACGGCCTGGAGGAGGAAAAGGAGAAGAGCCATGAGACAGCAGGAGAGCTTCATGGTGGAAGGTCTCAGCCACAGCATGGAGACAAGGCCCCAACACCAGAACCTTTGAGGAGGGGAAGAGGGAGCACTCTTCCATTTATAAGGCTGTGGGAACAGACCTGGCTGTCCAAGGGACCTTGGCAGTGGTGAGTGCAGAAGGCAATGAGTACAGCGTGACCGCTGCACATGACTAAACCTGAACAATGGCAAAAGGTCACAAAAGCAAGAGGAGAAGTGACTATACCTCCCTACCTGAGCACTGGGAAGGCTGCTTCTCAATATCCACCCACTTGGAGAGCATCGTTACTTGTTAACTTCAAAGATAAAGGTGGTTGGTAATGGACCACCTGGAGAAAATGAGCCATCATTTTGGTGGGATAGAAGTCACCTGGCAATATCAGAAGACTGCTGATGATGTTGAGTATAGCAGAAGGTCCAAGGTGCTCTTGCAATGTTTGCAGTCTCCATTCAGTGATGCAAAAAAAATGTTTTTTTGCATCATTTCCATAACTGAAAAACAAAATTTGAATCAATTAAACAACATTTTTTTCTTTCTGAAAAGATTAGTTGCCCAAATATATAGGTCTAACTTCTGTGGGCTGCCTACGGTATCCAAAAGATCTCATGGGACTACCTGGTAAGACACAGGCACCNTATAGCAGAAGGTCCAAGGTGCTCCTGCAATGTTTGCAGTCTCCATTAGTTGATGCAAAAAAAGGATTTTTTGCATAATTTCCGTAACTGAAAAATAAAATTTGAACCAACTAAACAACCATTTTTCTTTCTGAAAAGATTAGTTGGTTGATATCATGGACTCAACGCAGTTGCCCAAATATATAGCTCTAACTCCTGTGGGCTGCCCTAGGGTATCCAGAGGATCTCATGGGACTATCTGGTAAGACACAGGCACTCTGAGACAATCTCTACACGAATGGAGGGACAAGTGGGTGGCCATGCGTATGGTCTAACTTATTTAAAATGGCACTGGACGCTCATGTGTGGTCAACTGATGGCAGTGGTCAGTGCTACACTCAGATACCAAGATGTAGGGATCTACAATGGATGTGTCTGCATGGGAATGAGATGTTTAATTAGTGGTTCTAAGACTCAGATCACCTGTTGAGCTATAGTGGGATCTTATGAGCCAACACGCGTGCAGGAACCTGCACTGTAGATACTTGTACTTAGTTAAGTCCAGAGCTAAGAGCATCTGTTGTCATTAAAGATGACTCCAGGATCCCATCTGGCAGCCAGCTGCTGCTCCATGAGGGTACAGCTCCCCCATACCTCCTGCATGATATCTGTCAGCCCCAGGTAGACATCAACATTTCTAATGTCACAGGGCCTCTCCGATGGCTCTAGTGTCTATGTGTTGGCAACTGGATCAATTCCCAAATGTTCTTCTCGGTTGCAAACTTCTGGTAAGGTGAACTGTAGAAGATTTATTTTCCAAGCTTTTCATCTTATACATTAGTCAAAATTGTTAAATAGTCCAGATAATTGTTTTCAGACAAACTGGGAAAATTTCATGAATGATCTGGATGTGTTTTATTCTCAGTTGTTACTGCAAATACGTGTTACAGCAGAAACTTAATAGAATATTAGTTAACAAAATAAAACATAATCTTAATAAAATAGGAATCTTGCTCCTTTGTGTGTGTGATACAGAAATCTGGTAAATTGTCAGAACGTCTTGATTTTTTGTATATGTAGTGGATAAATGTGAAATTTTTCCTCTTAAGCCAAGTTATTGCATCTAACAGTGTGAGAAGCTAACTACAGAGGCATAAGAATCCCGAGTCCTGCTGTCTGCATGTAAAAAAAGATTTTGTACTCTCATGAGAAAGGGTAGGCACAAAATGTTATCAGATCAATGGGTTTGTGGTTGGGTTGCCTGCGAGCACTCTACAGCCTGTGTTGCACGCACAGCTGAACTTCTGAGTGACACATCGAGCAGGAAAAACAGAAAAGAGTTTGATTTGGACTGAAGTGAACTAGGACTTCTGTAAGTTATTGCCATGAAATTGCCACTGGAAAAAAAAATATGTTATTTCACTTAATGTACCCAGGACATGGCAGACTTAGGTCCAAAACGCTCTCCTGCAGTTTTTGACGTTGCCTTAGCCAACAGGCTCTCCTAGAGCGTGTCTCTCATGATGACTCCTGCTGTTCCTTCCGCATTGAAGAAGTCGAGTGCAGGACATGGCTCAGAAAACAGGGGTGGGCTTCAGCCACAGAGTCACAGGTGTCTCAATATAATCTAGGTGTCTGAACTTCTGTTTTCAATGGTTAGGGGATTTCTGTGGCCACAGGGTTGTAATCTCGTGATGTTTCAGGCACCAATGGGTATAAGGCTTGACCAACACCGTACGTCAAATGTTTTGAGTACCTGTGCAAATGTCTTGAGTACCCTAGATAAACAAGAGTTCACTAAAAGCACCAAGTGCCTAGATTTAAGTGGATGAAGTCTGCCCAGAAGAGCGAGGCAGGGCAGTCAGTAGAGCCAGCTCCGCTCACCTTTACTATGATGTGCTCATGTGAGCTGCTGAATAGGTCTCCAGACCCCACAGGCTGTACAACCTATGGGCTCCACTGAGATATCGGCATATGGGAGTGTAGGGCCATTTGAGGTGGGCATGGTACCCTTCCAAGCTCCAGCTGCCCACCCAGGAAGTCTCCGCTGTTCCACAACATCTGTGTCCCATCTGCCCCCTTGAGATGATATGTCGGGACATCTCAATGCACACAGGTGCCTATATCAAGCTGTTGATCTCTGGAGACCATAATCCTTATCCCAGCAGGATAAGGATTATTGTCTCCGTAATTATTTTAATTGGCAGGTGGGTCCCCTAAGAATGGGGGGATTTCTGTTTGAACAGGTTGTTATCTTATGGCAAATGTATGTGTTAGTCAGAAGGCATCAACCTGCACTTCTGCAGAGAGCTCATTTGCTTTCATAATGCATTTAAACAAAAGCATATGTAAATTGCCAGAAAGTGTCCCCAGGGCTGAGTCGGTATGTCCCTGGCAAATGACATCTCAATTCCAGGACTTAATTTCCATGGAACACTCTGTATTAATAAAACCACCTTTTTTCTACTTAAAAAGGAAGATCTTGCCATCTTCGAAGCGGTCAGCACTGTGGGTTCCCGCACCTGTTGCCTGAAGCCATTGTTCAGCCCCCAAGTGCTCATGCTGTTCTCTTCAACAGGATCAAATGCTTTAGGGATGCCCATGAACTAGAAATGAGTATTTGTCCACTCACTCCTCCAGGGAGTCCTGAAGAAGTGTTTTGTCACTCTTCCAGCTTTTCAAGAACAGTTCAAGAAATTAAAAGGATTTTTTTTTTCTCCACAGAACCTTACATAGACCAAAATAAAATTATTTGCTATGTTTATGGATGGTATACCCATTGCCCCTTCTTGCTTTCTCTCGGGACCCACTGTTGCACCAGAGGCTGTACAGTAGGGTCACACACGAGGTGCAGATTGTCAGGGTTTGCAGATGTCAGGAGCCCTCAGTTTCACAGAGGACAAGTGAGATGACACCGTTTTCATAAGGATCTGTCCGTACAGCATTTGAATTGTGCTACAAAGTCCTATGGAAATGGTAGCTGACAGCGCAGGTTCTCCTTCAGAGCAGAAGAAACCAGTGTCCCTTACCTGAGCCTCTTTCTGTACGTGGCATTTATTGATGTTGTTCTGACCCAGTGGCCTGGGTCAACAGTACAAACCTTCCCCTCAGTCAATGTGCATTGTTCTCTGCCTTTCTGGTTTCTTGGTTAGCTTCGCATTTTGAATTTGCAGGTGTCCCCCCGGCAGCCATGTGGCAGGAGAACAGTTTATGTCCGTTTTCAGGTGCTCCGGGGAAATGGATGAAACAGAGACCTTGACAAGAAACCTTCAGCTGGCTCAGGTTCGTGCTGAAGACAAGGGGAATATTTCACCTCTCAAACAGGATCATAGAATCATAGCATCACAGAATGGTTTGGGTTGGAAGGGACCTTAAAGACCATCTATTTCCACCCCCTGCCATGGGCAGGGACACCTCCCACCAGCCCAGGTTGCTCAAAGCCTCATCCAGCCTGGCCTTGAACCCCTCCAGGGATGGGGCATCCACAGCTTCTCTGGGCAACCTGGGCCACTGCCTCACCACCCTCACAGGGAAACATTTCTTCCTAATATCTCATCTAAATCTCCCCTCTTTCAGCTTAAAAATTTTATCCCAAATCCTATCATTAAACTCCCTGATAATGATAATATCACTAAAGATGTCCTGGAGCATCCGAAGTATTTGCAGGGGACAGGGGTCTGTGGGGTACTCAACACTTTCAGAGGGGCAAATAGAGACCAGGCAGCACATCCCACAACACAACACTAGCTGCCTGGATTTAGGCAGCTGAATCGCTCTCATTATGTCATGAAGCTGGAAATTAAGCGAGTACCAGACCGGGATAGACGAGGAGAGGTGCCACTGCGAGGTCGTCAGTAGGGAGCAAGCAGCAGGTGAAGCTCCCTGTGACCACATCTGCAGCTGCAGAAAACTGTGGGCTGTGGAGGAAGAACTGTATTTCCAGGATGGAAACAAGCTGAATTTCCAGCCGGGTTTAGGGATGGAGGGTCCTTCACTGAGCAAATGCATCTGCAGCTGGATTTGCAGATTGTGGAGCCCATGAGCTGGTTCATGGCTCCCTCTCGTGGGAGGACAGGCTGACAGAGGACGGAACAGCGAAGCCCCTCTCATGGGCAGGGTTTGCTCAGATGGAAAGGTGGGTGTCTGCCTCTTTGCTCTGTCTTAAACACTGATCCTCCAAGGTGTAAATCAGCAAGGGTTATTAATACGTTTGGAGAGCAGGGATGACTTGTGGTTGCAGACTCAAAATTTTAGGGACTGGAGTGTATAACTATAAATTTAATTTTTTTGTCAACTTTATGTAATTTTATAGAATTTATGTAACTTTGTAAAACTTTGTAGCTATAGGGATAATGGGAGCTCTGCTGCCTGGTGCACAGGTATGCATCTTCCTTGCAGACACATTCAACTTTCTAAAGCAGCACCCACCCCAGGAGACCTTCCTCTAGCATTTCATGACTTGCTAATCAATGCTGCCTCGTACAGCCAGAAAGGAGTAACGACATGATGCCAGCTGTTTCATTTTTAAAAACCCTAATTTTAAAAAGTATAAAAATGAAGGATTTCAGGAAGTCTTCTGCTGAGATTTTTTTTTTCTACAAAAGAAGAAAATTCCCATATAGAAATGTACCCTCCCACTAGCGCAGATGAGGGTGCTGTGACTTGCTCCCAAACAATTTTGCACAAATAGAAATCTAATAAAGTTCAACAGCAGTCTTTCCTTCCAGGTGAATATTATGTACATCATGTTTTTATACACAGTACATACAGATGATGGACAAGTAGCTCATTGACTATGCAATGTAAGCAAAATGCCTTAAGCATATCTAGATAACGATATCCACTGCAGAAAATTAATGCACCTATTAAACTATCATTTATGATGCTCTTCATTTGGGTGCTGTAGTTTTTTTCTGCATGTATTAACCATTTATCCATTTTTTATCCTCATTTCTAAAGGGCTCTCTGGAATGGGTCATTCTTAATCACAATAAATTCCACTTTACATCCCAGACTTGTATACTTCTATCAAATAGTGCTCCCCATGGAGAAGACATCCCCACTGCCCATGCCGAGGTCCATGCCAAGGAGCAACATCCTTCCATCCTGACCTCGTGGCGCAAGGGCAGCGCGTCTGACTCCAGATCAGAAGGTTGTGTGTTCAAATCACACCGGGGTCATCCTGGGGGCACCACTGCCCACCCTCCATATTGCCCCTGCTTTTCTGTGGGGCTGCTCTGGGTGAGTGGCAAGGCTCTGCAAGGCCTTGGCCAGTTAACTATACGGGGGCACCTCAGGAAAGACTCAGGGGGAAATGCGATGCCCAAAGCTTTCCCTTCAGCTGGGCCACCAGTCTCTCCTGGGAGGCTTGCACTTGCCCATGACAATGGTTCCCTGGGTGGTTAACATGGCGTAGTACCCCTAGTCCAGAAGGATCATGGCAACAGGGACAAGTTTCTAATGACGAACATCACAGCTCTTTTTAAGGTCAGGTTGGATGACCTTTGAGCAACCAGGACTAGTGGAAGGTGTCCCTGCCCATGGCAGGGGGGCTGGAACTCCATGACCTTTAGGGTCCCTTCCAACCCAGACTACTGTGTGATTCACAGTAAGAAGGACCGTCTGGGGAACTCTAGTCTGGTCAGACTCTCCTCAGAGCCCACATAATGACTATTGAACAAGATGCGCCCAAATGAAGGAAGGAAGATGTCCATGTCCAAATGAAGAAGGCTGGAAACAGTGACCACGGATTCAGCAAATCCAGACCACTCTTGGCCAGCATGACATGTTTCTTTGAAGAGATTACTTCTGTGGTGGTGAAGGGGACACCAAGGAACATCACTGATCTTGCCTTTGATTTGACCTGTGATGGGGTCTCCCAGACATCTCCACTGTAGCAGGACACAGAGACAGCCTCAGATGAATCACGAGGCAAAGCAAAGTGGCTGGAGCATGGGATGGAGAGGGTTGTGGTCAGCGGTTGGCAGTCCAGCTGGCATTCCTCACTGCATCATGTTGCACTGGATGTTACCTGGTGTCTGTGGGATGGGTGCAGAAGATGTTTTACAGAATGAAGGACATAGGCAGGCTGGGAGGGGCACAGAGTTGGTGAGAAGCTGGGGCCAGTGGCGCAATGGACAACGCGCCTGACTACGGATCAGGAGACTGCAGGTTCGACTCCTGCCTGGCTCGACATTTTTAGCCTGGTGCCACAGCTCCTCCTGCTCCCTCTGCAAGGCCCTTCCTTCTCCTGCCTGCAACAAGACCGAGGACAGCCTGAGAGTGTCGGGTCTGTCCAACCTACAGGGGGGCAGCTCAGGAGACATCCTGCTGTGGGGTTTGCCGTGGTGCCCATGACTGTGCTGTGGGCCCCAGCTCTGCGCATTTTGGGGTGCCTGGGTCTGCTGAAAGCGCTGGAGGATCTCTTCCCTTCCTGTGCGGCAAGAGGACACCTCAGAAATTTTGCCCTGAAGAAGACCTGGGAGGATGGATGGCGGGCAGGAGAAGGAAGGTCCTCACAGAAGGAGCAGGAAGATCTGCTGCCAAGCTAAAAGTGTCGAGCCAGGCAGGAGTCGAACCTGCAGTCTCCTGATCCGTAGTCAGGCGCGTTGTCCATTGCGCCACTGGCCCCAGCCCCTGGTCCCACTGGTGCCCCCCCACCCTGCTTTCTGTACCACCTGGGTGTGTTGGTGGTGAAAGGGAAGTGGCGAAATCTCGCCTAGCATCTTCCTTCCCCAGCCATANCCTGGGTGTGTTGGTGGTGAAAGGGAAGTGGCGAAATCTCCTTCCTTCCCCAGCCATGATAGCTTTGCCCTACTCACCCATGGGGCGGAGGTCAGTATTGGTTCCACTGGTCCCACCATGCAGGAGAAGTGGTGCCTGTGTTGAGGGTAGGCAACAAAGGCAGATGGTGGCCCAAAGCCACGTGTTTTTTCTTCCAGTTCCCCCTGCCTGATGACAGAGGGCAGAGCCTGTGAGTTGTGGTTATCAAGATCTTGCTTGATGAGCAATGGATCTGGGCTAGTCTGTACATGGGCATCTTTGACCTTCCTTCTGCAAGCCACATGCAGGCTGAAGGTACCACAAAGGTACCTGCCAACATGGGATGGAGCAGCAAAAGACCATGTAGGCCTGGGCTTCCCATGGAATAATAGAGTGATTCAGGTTGAAAATGACCTGTAGAGGTCTCTAGTCCAAATTCCTGCTCAACTTGGGACATTGAGGTCAATGCCTTGTCTGCTTGAACTCTGAATAGTTCCAAGGATGTGGAGTCCACAGCCCCTCTGTCCCCCTCTCTCAGTGATTTACGACCCTCACAGTGAAAACTTTTTGCCAGTATATCCAGTCAGAGCTTCCTCTCATGTGAAGGAAACCTTTGCCCTGCAGGAAGACCAGCAAGAAGGAAGAAACTCCAGGCAAAGGCGTGGAAAAAGAGGTCCCCTGTCACCATCAGTGCTACTGACCAGGAAGCTGTCGAGCCAGGCAGGAGTCGAACCTGCAATCTCCTGATCCGTAGTCAGGCGCGTTATCCATTGCGCCACTGGCCCTTGTCCTCCTAGATTTCTGGGGTCTTCCCATCACACAATGGGCTTTTTGAGGGGAGCCTTCAAAAGGATTTAGCTAATTATAGAAAAGAAATAGATTTTATGAGATCTATGGAAACCAAGTGATCTCATGTCCAGATGTGGTCCCACGAGTCTCAAATGGGGTGATAATCATTCCCCCAATCTGACAGCTAGCATTAGCTGCTGACACAGGAAAAACCAAAGCTCAGCTGGAGTTGAGATTGCTAGGGATGAAAAAGGTCAACAAAATGACTTTTAGAACCCTCCCTTTTTCACTCCCTCCCTTCCTCCCTCCATTCCTCTGTCGCTCTCTCTTGCCCACCTTCATCAATGACACATCATCCTCTCATCATCAAACACTGAAAAGCCTGGCTTGATGACCTCCTCATAGCTACTAGAAGTTTCCTGTCATGTCCTCATTGAAACCTCCTCTTCCCCAGGGCAAACAGACCCAGTGAGTGCTCCAACACCAGGCTATTTTGGTGACTCTACACTGGACCTGTTCCAGTTGATCAATGTCCTCAGAGTGTGGGCCCCAGAGCTGGGTGCAGTATTCCCAGTGTGGAACACGAGTAACCAGTGGGAACAGAGGGATGTCAGGAGTGAGTGGGGGACAGGGACAAGGTGCCCAACTCCACCATAAGGACTGGAGGAACTCTTCCCTTCCTGCAGGGCAAGAGGACACCCCAGCACTTTCGCCCTGCAGAAGGCCTGGGAGGATGGATCACAGGCAGCCCCTCACTAGGCCCATGCCTCTCCCAGGCTGTGTGCGTCCTTTGTTCTGTAGACCATCCTCTGCACCTGTCACAAAGACACCAAAGAACATCCAGTGCAACATGATGCAGTGAGGAACATCAGCTGGACTGCCAACCGCTGACCACAACCTTCTCCATTTCATGGTCCAGCCTCTTTGCTTTGCCTCGTGATTCACCTGAGGCTGTCTCTGTGTCCTGCTACAGTGAGATGTCTGGGAGACCCCATCACAAGTCAAACCAAAGTCAAATGATTCTCCTCAGCATCCCCTTGATGACTGAGGAAGTTACCTCTTCAAAGAAGCCTATCATGCTGGCCAGAAATTATTTGCCCTTGGTAAATCCATGGTCACAGTTTCCAGTCTTCTTCATTTGGTCATGGACATCTTCCTCCCTCCATTTGGGCATGTCTTTCAGGTTCCATAGTCATTGTGTGTGCTCTGAGGTGAGACTGACCAGACTAGCTCCCCAGACTCCCCTTCTTCCTTCTCTTGAAAACAGTGGTGATGTTCTTCCTCTGAAACCTGTCCCTATTGCTACAAAGCTTTGTTGGGTAATTGCCCATGACACCCTCCAGAAATCCCCTGGACCACCCCATGTTAATCTCCTGACATGGTCATGGGCAAGTCCAGGTCCACCAGGAGTGACTGAGCCTCCAGTAGCAAGACTCTTGCATTTGCATGAGGATGACTTCACTTCCTTCAGCTTGTTAATGAGGCCACCTGCAGCAGACACCCTCCATAACACCCCCCTGCACTGGCCTCTCCTTTGACCATGGTTCCTAATCTCCAGCCAGGCTAAAACAGGCATCACATTTCCCACCTCAGGTCTTTCCTGGGGTGCCTCCCTAAGCCCCACAGAAAAGCAGGGGCAATATGGAGGGTGGACAGTGGTGCCCCCAGGATGACCCCGGTGTGATTTGAACACACAACCTTCTGATCTGGAGTCAGACGCGCTACCCTTGCGCCACGGGGTCAGGATGGAGGGATGTAGCTCCTTGGCATGGACCTCTGCATGGATGGCGGGATGTCTTCTCCATTGGGAGCACCCCAGGGGTGCCTGAGCAACCCCCAGAGAAGGTCTATGGGAGGTAGAGAGAACAGGGCCACCTCTTGAGAAGAGGGTAGTGTGGTGGGTTTNCCACCTGGAGCGAGATGACCCGGAGCAAAAGGGGCCGATCTTCCAGAGGGTCCTCACCTATATACTGGGCATGACGTGTATGTTATGGAATAGATTATTGGCCACTTTGGGTCTCAATCCTGAACCTAAGATCAAATCCTAGTAACTGGGGCTGTGCCCCCTCACAGCTTCTCTGGTTTGCAGACAGCCAGAGAAGCTGAAAGACCTTGGCAGCCGCGTAAACATCACTTTTTATCAGCTTTCTTCTGAGCACACATCCAAAATACAGCCTCTTGCTAGCTATTATGAAGAAAGTTAACTCTGTCTCAGCTTAACCCGGGACAGGTAGCCAATTCCATGGTGACCAGGCTGGAGGGTGAAAACCCAAGGAGACATGGGGCAGAGGTGCAGAGGGAACAGCATGGGGTCCAGGGTATGTGGGAGCAGCTGCACTCAAAGCACACTCCATCGTCCCGTTGGGAGAAGGTGACCCCAGGCAGGTTGTGCAAAAGGCACGAGGTTCCATCTTGCTGCAGGGCTTGAGATGGGTGCTGATGCCCACCCTCTGTCAGATGAATCAAAAATCTCCTTCCTTCAAAGAAAAGCCCATGGCCATATAGTCTGGGATGACATTTCAGTAGAATCTTCCTCAGCCTTGGCCTCGTGGCGCAATGGCAGCGCGTCTGACTCCAGATCAGAAGGTTGTGTGTTCAAATCACACCGGGGTCAAGATGTCCTGGTCATGCTCCCATGGGCAAAACCTGTTTTTGCCCCACCACTCTATACCCTGCAGCCCTGATGAAGGGTGGTAAATGAACCATGGCAGAGACGTCTTTCCTTGCTGGACCAGTGTTGGGAAGTATCTGGCTAGCTTCAGCCTTCCCTTGTCCCGTGTCTGCAAGAGAGTCAGGATTATTGCACATCCCAGCTGTGGCACCACCACCTACGTACAGCTTCTCCAGGTCCCCAACTTCCCCCAAAAGGGCAAGTGCATCTGACTCTGGATGAGGACATCCACAAAAAGCCCAGCCTGCAGTCTCCTGATCCATAGCAAGGCACATTATCCATTGCAGCACTGGCCCTTACCAGGATCTTTAACTCTCTACTTACTCTCTTCTTGATCTTCCCATACATTTCTTGGTGAGACGGACAGACAAATATAGAGCTGAAAAAAAAAAAAAAAAAAGAGACTTGAAGCTATGGGAATGACTTTATATATGATTCATGGCTCATTAAAAGTATTTGAGTTCTTTTAAGGGATCTTTAAAGGTGAATTTTAAAAGACACAAACAGGGGGCATAGTGAAAGGAGACAATGGATGATGAGAAAGGCAAGAAAAGAGCAGAAGACGAAAAAAAAAAGTAATTTCTCCAGCTGTACCCACACCAAGGGTGCACCCTCCCCCAGTAGGTCCAGGCTGCTATGCCTGTGCCAGAACCAGGCATTTAGCAGGAAGACAAGTCCTGCAGTTCTACATCCTGCACACAGAGGAGGATATTGATCCGAAAGTCCATTAGAACAACACAAATGTGGGACTCACCTAAGAAGGCAGCCTTGAGCTCACACCTCCAACAAACGCAGGAACGTTCCTGATGGCTGGACAGCAGCTGAATGGTGATATCTGAACATAGTGCTGGACAAACATCTTCAGAAGCTCCTGTAGCTACCCAGATGTTATTCAGCCAGTGAGGAACATCAGCTGGAGTGTCTCAAAAAGGTAATTTCTGTGGACTCGGGGGTGGTGGGATTGCACGTGGGATTGCATCACAGCTCTGGGGAGCCCTGGGGATGCCCTAAGCCTGACATTGCCTGGGAATCACAGTCACAGGCAGAAGGCAGAAGAGTCTGAAAAACCAAGGAGGGCAAGGTCCTTCAGGGTGCTTCCACTGTTCCTTACCCGATACCAAAATACCAAGAGCAGGTCCTCCAGTGTCTCCCCTTCTCACTTATCTGATGAACATAGACCTAGGGGCTCCTATTTTGTCCCAAAACTCCTGGTGTGTGACTGATGGGTTGAGTGAACAGAGGGTTTCATCAGTGGCTGTCCTCCAGATGTCACTACCTCACTGTTGTTTAATGTCCTTGGCTCTTCCAAAAAAACAAACAAGCAAGAGAAGCACCCAAAGGGCTCCTGACTGTGGACCGAATCCAGCTAGCTGTGACATGGGGAAAACATCGCAGCAAAACCCTGTACGTGCTGAGTGCGTTCACCCAGCTGCGATCGCTGCTGAACCAGGGGAGAGGTTTATACCACCACTCGGGCTCTGTAATGTGGTTTTCTGTCCTTTTAACTTCTCTGAATGGAAAGAAACTCAAGTATTTCCTTCTGCAGCTGAAAAAAAACATACAGTACAGGTGGCTCGGTGCTTTTGCTGGGAGTGCTGACATGCTCTTCAAAGAATGGCATCTGGTAAGATGTATTTTTTTGGTACACTTCTGGTTAGAAATATTATTTTCACTGCAGCCAGTGGGGACAGCTTTTACATTTAATAAAAAATGCTAAGACTTACAGATTATTCTCACTCTTTAACAGGCTGAATTTTTAAGTCTATTTAAAGTCTTTTTTTTAAAAGCAGGACTGACTTGAGTCACAATATAGGCAAGAGCTGGCTGGTGATGAAGTTTAATCAGGGGGACAGTTTACCAGGCAGTAAAACTTGATGTATCCCATGCAAGGAAAGTTGTCAAAGGTTACTTAATAACCAAATTATTTCATAATCTCGAGGCTCTTTATATTTTTTCTCATTAAAAATTTTGCCTTGCCTAAGCAAGGACATTTTTGAGGCCATATCAGATGGGGAAGTGGGAGGGAGAAAGGCTTAAAAATGTTCAATAAAATTGTACAACCTTGTAACAAATGCTTTCAGTTATATCTTTATTTTCCAATGAAAAAACTGTTCTCAGAAAATCAAGATCAGTCCTATTGAGATCTGTTATACACAAAAATTTGCTCTAAGTGTTGACATACAATGAGCTTGACCAGAGGAGGACACAAAGCCTGTGACCACAAGCCCAGCTTTCCTGAGTTGGGACCCCTGCTCACAGCACCAGAGTGTGTCCAGTTCTGGATCGTCAGTGTCTGGTGAAAATAATTACAGATACTTTAAATATATTCTCAGGCAGTGAGAACTTTATCCATCTACCTAAGCATCTGTGCCACTCGTGTCACCAGGCTATGCTTGCTTCTAGCAGTGTCCTATGACAGCACTGGAAGCTGAAGTTTCTTTTTCATTCCCCTGTTGACTCAAGGCTTGGTGTCTAAGTTGAGGACAAGGTCACATCTCCTTGTTAGTGATCAAGGCAAGGTCATTCTGGAGGGTGAAAGAGTTGAACAGGATGGATGTGGCCAGATGGTCCCTGTCATGTTTATTTGCATCATTGACACAATCGTCCTTCCTGTCCTTCCTCTGGCAACCTCCATCTGACCCACTGTTGGACTGGCTCCGTTGTCACCCATCAGAAGACTCCATCAGCACACAAGAAGGTATACCAGAATGAATTTTGGAATACCAAAATTTCCCTGTTCATCTATCCTTCTATCCCCCAACATAATGGAAGGGGTTAGAGGGAAAAGAAAACCCAGATTTTAAGGCCAATTCCTGTTGGAATTAAGGCCAATGTCCCTATTCACAACCAGGTTCAGATGACCTGACTAGGCAGCCTGGAGGACTCTGCCTTGCAGGTCCTACCTAAAGAGCAGTGACCCATGGGGCTTGCCCGCGAGGTGGCACATTTTTGCATTAATAAGGAGTTAGGCTTTTTGCTATATTTTTCTAATTCCTTACCAAGACCAAACCTTTACGTTTGCTCTTTGTACCAACACCCACAGAACCATGCACAGGGCTGGAGACAAAGGTGAAGGGTGGGCAAAACTTTTAGACCCTCAGCAAAAACGTGGGTGTGATAATTGTACAGAGGACTCTTGAGAAATGCAGCCTATGACGCCGCTGGCAAGTCTTGGCCTTTCCAAAGGTCATTTGCGTGGGAGTGTCTGGCTCATTACCCACCAGGAATCCCATCCTAGGAGGCAGGGGTTGAAGTGCTGCCGTTAAAGCCATGGTTTCCCAGCAAAGTCATGCACAGGGGAGCGGGAATTATTAGGCGTGGGTGGCTCTGTGGAGACCTTTATGCAGAAGGCTGGAAGCGTCCCCCTTAGCTGCTGTGGGTCCCTGCAAATGGCCTTGAGCATTTTGTCAACTTCAGCAGATGTAAATCAGATTGGTTTATGCCCTATAGATGCACCTGCGAACAAGGGAGTTCAAAAATTAACAACCCAATGGCTTCCTTTTCCTTTTGAGGGACTCTTTCATGCTGGCCTCTGCAGATGCTGCAGTGTCAGTCCTGCTCCCAGCTAAGACTGGACCGAGCCTCATCCCCCAGCATGAAGGATGGACTGATGGGGAACCACCATCTGTGGATGGGGAGATGAACTAAGGACAGAGTCAGAGAACAGATTTACCTAATGCTCCCAGAGGCTTGCCTGATAGATACTTATCTGTCCTTATCCTCAAGGAGATTTTTCAGGGACAGGGACAGTAGACATCAAGGAGATGCTTAGGGACCTCTAAGAAATAGCATAGTCATATATTGAGGTGTTTTCAACCAACAAAAGGTACAGTTCCAGCAAGAAAATGAACCAAAACTTGTCTTAAACTAGAAAGTGTGAAGCAAATATTTTGGTGACGAAGGCAGAAAGAAGGAGCTCCTGGTCCCCAGCCAAGCATTGCCCCTTCCCTTCCCTTCCCTTCCCTTCCCTTCCCTTCCCTTCCCATCCTCAGCAGACATAACCCATCGGATACTGCGTACACCTCCAGCCCCCCCGTGCGTTACACAATGCACTGATTAGCTCGTTGGAAATTGATTCTGCACTTGATTACATCACAGTTTGCATAACTGGGTTTTGTCTGTGATATTGACCTCAGAAGATGTGAGCTGCTTTCCAGAGGGCTAGAAATGAAGTAACTAAGCAAATTCAATGAACTATTTATTGTAGTTATTATAGATATAGTTATACCTATTTATTATAGGAATTTATTATAAAGGAGTCCTCCAGGTGGCTCATTTTCTTTGTTCTTTAAAGAATTATATTTCAAGTCATCTTTTATAACCCCATGGACACATTTTGTTTGTTAGATCACTGATACATTTTATTTTGTTATTATCCTTCCCTATGTGTCACCAGTCCAAGCAGAGATCTGCAATAGTCGACTTCCAGCGTGGGATTTAAATGTCACCCACTGTGACGGGCATGGAGATAAAACCCTTTGGGACTCCAGAATTAACCAGGACACCAACCTGTGTAGAAGATACTCGTCTTCATCCCAAATAATTTATAGCACAGGGAAGGTTGCTAACAGCAAGACAAAGAGCTCTTCAAGACAGCTGAGTTAATGGGTGGAGGGAAGGGAGGTGGTTGCTCGAGCATCTTGTTAAAGGTTCATTTGCAATTGGTGCAAAACCAGCCTCTCCCTGGTCCCAAAGGCAAAATCAATCTTCTTTTGAGTGTCATTTGTGTCTTCCCTTTCTCTTGTTTGTTANCTCTTGAGTTCCCAGCTCCTGCCTGGAAGTTGACATTCAACACAGATCTTCAGGATCCCTTCCTGGCCTTGACCGTGGTGGGACGGTCCCGTTCTAGCCCCGGGTCACTGCTGGGCTGCACAATTCGCTCTGCTCTTCAGATGTTTCATACAAGTTTGGCCTGGTTTTAAGCAGCCAGCTTGCACCTGCCTGTGTTTTTATGAGGAGCCAAAGTCATGGAATTTTCCTGTTGCTCTGAATGACTTTTTTTCAGGCTGCCTGTGCTAGCAGGGCTTAAAATGTTGCTCACTTTCCTAGAGGGCTGCTTTCCTTCTGCAAAAGATAAAGTTGTTCAGCAAGATCTATCAGTGCTGTTGGCAATTTGCATCAATGAAATTTAAACAATTTGACTCTGATAATAGATTTATTGTATTCCACAGCTGGGAAACAGCACAGCCCTGAAGGCCACCGGAGCTTGTTCAGATAATGCACACGATAGCGAGGAGCAGTCACCACCTTCCCCAAAGCCACATTCTGATTTTATCTGGGGAAAACACGACTCCTCCCTGGCATGAAGTTATTTAGGGAGCAATGAGTGTGCAAAAACAACACTTTTGTTGGCAAAATGTCACAATGCTGTTGTCCTGTCTAAATGGTGGGGGAAATTCACATTTCAATGGGTCTTGTTGGAAAAAAAGGGGTGGTCTCCTGGTTTCTTCTCATTCATGTTGCAGATCAGGTGCCTGTCTCTCTGCCAGGGTGTCCCACTGACAACTCAATGAAAGAGAAAAGAGAGGAGTGACAAATCAGCTCTCCTCTCCATTCCAAATGGAGAAAAATGGAGAGCTGCTGTCAAAAAAAGATCATTTCCAAGGCAAGGGTACAAAAAAAAGGACATTCTAGAGCATTTGTCATTTCCTGGTTAATTAGATTTTATGCTGTTATTCGCTGCATAAACAAATAACCCACATTGTTGCTACTTTCCCAGTTGCTTAAGCTTGCCCGTTGGTATGCAGATTAAACATAAACATCAGTAATGTTTTCGTCCTACTAATAATTCTTAGAACAAAAATACCATTAACTTCCAGTTAAATATAATAAATAAGGTAATAAGGAAGCAAAGCACTGAACCAGAATGCCAGAGCCAGGAGCTGCAGAAACATCTGGGTTCTGACAGAGGTTAACCCCTTTACTAGGTGTGATGGTATTGGGGCAAAGGGAAGATTCCCATGGGCACAAAGCTGTTGCAGTTGTTTGACATCCACAAGCCCAGGATTTTGTGAAGAAGGAACCTTCAGAGCTTTGATCTCCTAACCAATGCTTCTCAGAAAATTTGCAGCCACGGGGATCATACTCCAAAGTAAAGCACAAGA